>JARHVA010001006.1:0-212500 GCA_037957365.1 Torreya grandis | reverse complement strand
ATATTGAAATGGAAAAAACTAACACATTCTAGATACATAATAGAATTACCAAACTAAAATAAGATTCATGCATAGTTAGTGACAAACTCTTAAAATGCACATAGTATAACCATTTTACCTCATTTATGACCTTCATGACAAGAATAAATTATGTTATGATTCATTACTAGTTTGTCATTAGGTGTAATCGATTAGTGGTTATCAAAAACACATTCCTTTCAACTAATACATGGAGAATGGCTTAAACCAAATACTTTCATGTTAATCATAATGAATAATTTAAAAAATAATGACTCTGATTCAAATACCCATAAGATATATGTTATTTTTATTCAAAATTAAACAAATATCATGCATATCTATATCAAACAAATGAAAAGTAATACAACTACTCATGACCATTGTCAAAATGCATACACTTTCAATGGAAAACACCCAATCATATTCCCATTCCACATAAATACCATTTACACATCATTAAGATAGAAGCATTATGCATTAGTGAAATATACAAGTACCTAACTTGCTCAACTATAACTAGTAATTCAAATTTCCATGCCATGAGATTCATAACAAAAGACAACACAATATCATAATTCTTTATGAATGCATACAATTTATTAGTATGAAAATATCTACATAATAAGAACATCATTAACAACTATAGGAGTGATATGGATCTTCATAGATCATCTCTAGATCACCATATCCCATTATTATATGACTTGATCAAAAGATACTGACCTCACATTATAATAATTACATTGAATAACCTATAGCTTCTTATTTACCCAAAAATTAGGAATATTAAAAATATGGACATTTTTCCATACACAAAATATCCTCAAATTATGTTGCTCACATAAATAAAAGAGTGACACTATTGATTAAAAATGTTACCATTGCATTTTAAACAATATAACCCCTACAACTTTGTTATTTATAACTGAATACATGAACCAACCAATATTTTACATAATACAAAGTAATTGTTGTATCTCTTCTATAACCATCAAAATTTAAGGACATTTCATCGTAAATAATATAAATTATACCCTTTAGGGTTCATGATGTATTGAAATCAATTTTATTTACATATGAATTAAATCTTAAAATATTTACAAGCATACACCATACACTGAACAACTTAATCTTCCCTGTAAAGTTATCCAAACTAAATACATATTTTCCTAGAAAGGTAATATACACTTTTGTCAACATTCCTTATAGTATATTCAATTTTCCATAGAATTTTCCCATAGATAATCTCTTGAAAGGAAATACACCCACATGCTTGAGTTAATCCCAACCATAGATAGGTTTCCCTATCCACCCCAACCATCGGTTGGAAATGGAAGTAGGAATCTGACCATAAAAACACAACACTCAACTAAACCATATAGTAATGTAATAATAACTAATAACCTAGAGTCTCAAGACTCAAATGACATTATTCAAGATAAGCTTAAAATAAGGGTTGTGGGCAATAATAATCATTTCAAAAAACTTAAAACTAAATACCCAAAACTAGGGTTACACCCAAAATAAGAAAAAAAATCATGAAACCATGTCAAATTTTTAAGAAATTGATCAATCCAACTAGCCTATTACACCCTTTTTAGTTATTCATTTTCATCTATGGGAGAGTATCCTAAATGACCTAACCCTACCAATTATCCTTTACCAAGTTCCATTTATAATAAATACCATATCTAATCAGGAAAAACTATTCCAAACCTCATACGTTGTTCATATGAGTTAGTGCATGCACTCATTACAACATTATAGTTAAAAACATAACACTTACTTATTTTCTCAATGCAAAGTTATACTAGGAAGGGTTTATGGCCTACATGAACCTATTTTTATTTCCTTTATTTTTTCTCCATTGTTCCTTCCTTTTTCTTATTCTCTTTTTTTCTTACCAACCTATTTATCCACCATTAATAGTGACCATTCCATTCAATAAAACTACAAGTTATGTCAATTATAAATCCCACTCCATTATTCCCCAAAATCATGCATGACATGGAATTGATATACCACCTATGAATATCATAGATTTTCTAATCTAAAACTCCACCTCTATGTGCATGCTTCCCAATCTTCATATAGGTTTCCATGCAAGAATAAAAAGCCTTAAAAATGATAAGGAAACCCTAATAATTGATTTCCAAATTCAATCAAGTCACTCATGGTTGGGTAACTCAACTCCCTTCACTAATTTTACCATCAACCCAAGTTAGTAGCTTAGGTTTTGATATAACATTAAACACTTTTAATACCCATTCCCTTGACCTAAGTCGTATGAATTATGGTCTGATATTTAAACATGACCCTATTAAGTGTAAGTCCTAGTCCATTGTAGACTATAATAACAAACACAACATCCATTATTTTATATAAAAAATTAAATGAATAAAATAATTATCTTTGTCCTAGAATAGAATTTATAACCCTGATTTTGACCTTACACTCTCGATATCTTATTGCAACTTTAGTATATATATTTTAACCTATATTTTAATAAGGATTCCATAACTCATTTAAGATCTCATGAACTTTGAGTGGAATCCATTTTTTTAAGTGCATCATCGATGTTTGTATGACTCACATTTACATTTAACTATTTGGTTGATTGCTTAGTTAAACATAAAGAAATAAAAGACAAATGATGACATAAAAACCAACTAGTCAACCAATGATCCCAAACTGAATAACATAGTTATAAAAAAAATGACCAAGAAAAAGGCTTGACTTGGGTTTTAGACACTATTTTATCACCATTATGGTTTACCTACATACCATGTCTTTTCCATTGAACACATAACTTCTAACTCCAACCTACTCTTATCTATTGCGTATCTACAATCAATCCACATAGACATCAACATTATATGATCATAATCACTAGTAATGAAGAATATAATCAAATTATTTAAAATACTAGATGAATGATTATAATTTAATTTAAACAAATAAATAATTTTATAAAAATCAAATAATATCTATAATACATGTCCACATAACGTAATAATACTAAAATAGTTTTGATAATCAATTAAAGTCAATGTGCTAGGTAGGTGTGGTCATGCCATAAAAGAGATGAGATCCATCTGATTACACACAAAATTTCCATCAAGTGAAGATAGATTCAAATACATCTACTACTATCAAAGTATGTTTAGATATTTTCATAGCTCCAATATCAATAGGGATAAAATCATAGTAACTTTACCTAATCAATGAAAACTGACCATAATTGAGTATATGATTCACGTTGACTATTATTAGATGTGGTTGATTATTTTCAAAAATTTCAACTTCTCTAATTGACACACAAATTATGGGTTTGTGTTTTCACTTATTTTCTATTTACGTGAAATAAAAAATTAAAAAAACTATTGAAATTTAGATTGCATAATATATAACATGTAACCATATAAATTTGAATGTAACAAATATATAGATTATATTGTTATTTATAAAAATGATTACGCGAGAGAATACTTAGTTGGTATTAAATTATGTGATGATTTTTTACTATTAAAAATATTATTATATTCTCTTAAATTTATTTGTGGTCTATCAGATTAGGAAATTTAGTGTCCAAATTTACTAGGATGCTCTTAGAAAAGCTCATGAACTTGTGTTGACTGGTCCCATCCAATATCTACCATAATTGTCCTTATATGTTTTAATGATTTTTTCTACCAAAAATTTATAAAATTTCCTATAAAAATTATTTATAATTTATTTTTATATTTAGTTCTATGTGAAGATATTCATTCTATCTTGCTTTGTCTTAAAACCCTAGCTCCACTTTCTTGACCTAAACAAAGTGGTTACAAATATGGGTTGGAAAACCCCAAATACACCTATTGAATGGTTAAGCATTTATTTTGTTATATTGATTTAAAGTGGTATAAAATTTTATGTATTTTTCCCACCATTATGTATGTGTGATCAATAGTGTTTTCCTAGAATGTAATGCGGCTCTTTGGATTTAAACACTTAAAAATATGTAACTTTGACCATGTGCTTTATGTTTAGACTTGATTTATGTAAATTTTAAACATGTATGAAAAACAAAGAGAAGGATTTGAATTTGTAAAATATTTATTAAAGGATCTTGGGACATTGATAATGAAGGTGAAGCTACTAGTAACTACCAACATTTCATTATTTTCAGCATTGTCTAGGAAAGGAGAAATAAGAATCTAAGATATGAAAAAAATTATATAGAATATTATATAATTTTGGCATAGAATAAATATATCATAATTAAAAATTAAAAAAAAAGGTTTGACAAGTTAATATATATATATATATATATATATAGATAGGAGAGAATGTGAACAATAGTTAAAATTGTATGCACAGGTCACATATGTTAAAGATAGAACAAAAAATAATATTTCTAGGTTTATAATGCCAAATAGATTTATCTATAAATTACCCCATTTTAGCATAGTTTTTAAAATATAGATTAAAAGGATAAAATAGGCGGATTATCTAAATATAACCACATTTGGTGTTTCTAGGTATGCCCCAAATATCATGTATGTTCTATGCAAAACCTACAAGGAAACATGTATAAATAATATACATTCATGATATAAAAATATGAAATAAATTATATCATTTAAATTATTTTATATGAAAATAATTAAGGAATGAATACACTTGTGAGTAGGTGAACCACTCTATCTTTTAATCTTATTTAAGAATGTCATGGGGGTGATAATGCCCCACGGAGATGCCACTATTAAAATCATGAGTTGATAATTATACACCTGAACCCTCATTAGATTTGGAGAAGTAATGTGATTTTATAAGTGAGAAATATTCAACCACACCTCTCAAAATATCATCATGGTTATTTCTTGTTGGAACCACATAATAGGCTTGTATACAAAGGTGGAATCTTGTACCAAGATGATATGTAAAAAGTTGAACCTCAAATGAAGTTTTTATTAAAATGTAGCTTTGAATCAACCATTATATATGGATTTCATATTTAAATTTCTTATGTAATACCATTTTTCCCAATCAAAACATAAATTATAAATAAAAAAATATGTATGCATAAATTATATTCATGCCCCCATTATAATCCATTTATACCTAAAGTGTCTATATAATTCCATAACATTTATGTCAATATATTTGATCTGGTCAATCAAATAAACTTGATAAATATAAAAATTATAACCTATCCCATAATTTCATATATTTTTTCAAATATTCCTCATGATCCTATAAAAATTCCCCACACATGCCTCAATTCATTGAATCTACCTGAGTTTGAATCTCAATCTATCAAATCTATCATATGTAAATCACATCATTTCTCTTAAAATATGAGCCAATTGTTTATAAAGGAATGAATTTCTATGGAAATCTGATTATATTAACATATTTTTAGGTGAGGGATATATCCCACAAATCAATCATCTCAAAATAAAAGAGTTATACACATCATGTTAAATGGAAAAATCTAAGCATAAAAAATGTTTATGTTAATGTGATTATATTATATCATCATCAAAGTTTTAGATCATCAAATTATATATGAAACATGTAAAATAAAGGCCTAAATGTGTCATGTACAACATATAAAGTAATGATACATGTAATAATAATCATTGATGTAATAAAAAATGTAGTAATAAGCCACACATAATTTGATGCATGATATGATTCATAGCATTGTGAATAATATAATAATACATGATATAAATCATGACACCATAATATCAATAATAAATACACATTAACAAACACAATGTCATGATAATGATACACACAATAGCTCAAGACATTACATGGACATATACTAGAGGATACTTGAGCATGCATGATGTGAAAGCACATAATTAATACACCCACATGAATATGAAAGATAACAAACATCAAACGTCACACAATGTACCACATAATAAAATAATAATCCATAATAAAACATAGAACATTCAATGATCATACATAAAAACAAATAATGTATAAGCTTATTAATATCCATGCAATATAACACAAGTCAATAGTCATATATATAATAATCAATGTAATAGTCAATAATAATCAAACATAGAACACACATCCAAGAGCACATAATGAATGTAAAATATAGTCACACAATGCACATTCAATGTAACTATATGCTAACCACACAATAATGACATTGTAACACAAAAATAAATGCACGCATATAAAAATCATTATTAGTATACATAATCAATCAATCTCATTATCACATGTATAAAAGTAAAATTTTAATTATTAACATCACCCTATAGAGTATACACATGATAAGGTCATGCATAAACAATCAAATTATTAGAATATGATAAAATTAGTGTCATCAAAATATATAATATGGATATATATATGGATGCCCCCAGCATAGGCATTACCCAATGTAAAAAGGTAGCCCTTGGGTATAGGGAATGTATTTCATCTATATGTACATGTATCACATATAACCTACATATCCTACATCCACTCATGTATAATGTGAAAATCATATGCATAGAATATGGATATGTAGTTTACCATATATATGATAAATAACATAAATTAATCATGTAACTATAACAAAAAACATGTCATGCACATGTATCAACCTTTATTTTATGAATATTTAAAAAATATGTATATAATTTTGGTTTTATTTTTTAAACTTTGAAATTTTAACTAATGATCCCATCAATGGGATCCTCACATGTATATCTTGGATCAATCTATATGAATATCACTTGCCATGGGTGAGGAGTGGCATATGTATATGCATGTGAATCCAAGAAGTAATCATGTGTCATAAACATATACATCATTATCATTATGGTCAATAAGATCTTATGTATGTTGTGTAAGCATAGAAACCATTATAGTCTATATGCTAGGCAAGTGTAATATAGGTGCTAGCTATGTAACAGGCTTGGTATCTTTTATAACTAATTTAGTATGTGACTAAGTAGATAATTTATATTGTGGAACTTGATTAGAACTATAATTTAATAGATGTTTAAACACTAGTCTTCAAGTAAGGTTAATGAATTTTTTCTACAATGACTTTTTAGAATGAACCTATATAGGTTTTATAATAGGCTATCATGAAAGGAGTATATAAAATGTCTATGGATTAAGGGATACTCATATGAAATCCCTTGAATTGTGATCACTCATTTATTATAATTATGTTTAAAACATAAATATACCAATGAATGCAATACTCATAAATTATATATCCATGGATATCCTAGTAACATGTCAAACACCCTAGTATTGAGTAGAACAAAGAAAAATTAAAAATTATTGTAGGCCCTATCATAAGGTGTATCATAATGCTCCCAAGTGAGTTTTGTATATTTTTATCTAACCCTTTCTCTATATTTAATATATTCATTAATTATTCATGTGTATACATAATATTGATGAGCAATATCATAGTACAATAATTTTTTATTGACACAATATCCACCATAACACTATATAGGGTGTCAATCAATGTATATGCACACAAACAATGTTGCATTGATAAAATCATGATCAATAATATCATTATCATAAAATGTAATTTTATGTATATATATATATATATATATATAATTTTAAGTTTAATAATAATATCATCTATAGGATGAGTTTCCTAAGTCCTATAACATAGAGAAATATGAAATTTATAAGTCACATGCACTTATAAATTAAGCTTGATATCTTTTACTGCATGATTCAAAAAGGAATCATAAAATATCTTCAACTTAGAATTCCTAGTAGGTTATGGAATTAAATAAATTTTAGGTATGTTAACATAATTTAACTCAGTAAAATTTCCCTCAATTAGATCTTATATTTTATATCTTAGTCCAAAACATTTATTCATAGTGTCCCACACATTTGTGCTAATAAAAATAAATGTTGGCATTGAAATTATTATATTGTGGATTATTAATATTAACCTCCATTTTTAGAGCCATATATATGATGTTGCATGAAATTATGTTCTCTAATATCTTATGAAGAGGTTTGGAAAACTATCTAAATTTCCTTATTTGAGGAGCCAAAAGGACCAACTTATTATTAGATTAGGAAACTACATTAACTGTCATTGTAGCCTCATTTTTAGTATCATTAGGTCTAATTTTAAACATTGTTTTCATATTAAATTTTGACTTAGATTATGTTGGAGGATTTAACTCATACTTTAGTTTATTCATACCAAATAGATTAACTTCATCTCTTGACCATACGACATAAGTCATCAAAAGATTGAAAAATATTTAATGTAATGGACTCATGTAGTGGAGAAAGAAGGATATATTTTAATATGTATTGGAACTACTTATAAACCATATAATATTTCATCTTAAAAACCATAATATCGTAATGAAGCACATAATCACCGATAGGCTCATCACATCCTTTTTTAATTTTTGAAATTTGAGCCTATAAAACTTCTCATTCATGTTGATAGAAAAATTAGTTAAGAATTGATTAGATAAAGGATTAATGGAATTAATAAATTGGATACAATGATTATAGAACCATCATAATACATAATCCTTAATACTTAGAAACGTTTTGGTCAATAACTTATCATTAGATGTATAGTCCAAACATGTTATAATAAAAGATCTAATATGCTATTATATGTCACCATTACCATATTAAAATGTAAGATTAGGTTAAAATAATCCTATAGGTAAAGGATATTATGAAATATTTGGGTCCATTGGGTTTTGTAGTAATGCTTTAGAATCATTTGAATGACCCACTCTAGTAGAATTTTATTTCAATTAAAAATCTTTAGCTTGAAGATAAATAATAGTTTGTATAAGGGATTGAGTAGAAGGCATAAAAAATCAAGTGAAAATATAATATGTCACATGAGTATCCATCCTATGAGGCACATAATTATTCTATGTAGTGATAGACATTTAAATATTAGTAATACCTTACTTTTCCCCCACACTATGACTTGAAATCATAGTGTAATAATAGTTGTATACATATGAATAGTAGTAGTAAGAGCAATGGCCTAAAAACATATTATACAGTCAGTACCTCTAAAATCTAACTCAATATTATAAGGGGTTCCTCATGGTGTTCCTTAACTGTGGTGACCTTGGCATTTTTTTTATTTATCTCTAGTTACATGTAATAATGTGTCACCCATGTGTGGATTTTTCTTAAGATATTCATTTAATTATCTTTGATATATATCATAAAATAAACCATGAAAATTATATTAATAATTTCCTTTATTAGAATTCACTTAAATTATATTTTTCATTATGACTATTAGAAATTAGATCTAAAACCTAATGAAAGAGAAATCTAAAACTCCTAAGAGAAAAATGAAACTCTAAGGGAAGACGTAGGGTTTACTACACTAAAAATAAATATTAGGATCATTTAAAAAAATTGTTTTGGATTTAAGTGATCTAAACAAGGATAAAATTAATGAAATTAAAAATGGTATAAGATATAGAATTTAACCATATAAATTTGAATGCAACAGATAAATAGATTAAAATTACTATATATATATATATAATTTATCTATTGCATTCAAATTTATATGGTTAAATTCTATATATATATATATATATATATAGAATTTAACCATATAAATTTGAATGCAAAAGATAAATAGATTAAAATTACTATATATATATATATATATATATATATACATGACTAAGAGAGAGAATACTTAGTTGATATTATAATCTATGATTCTCTTCTCCTATACAAAGCCATCTAATATGCTTTGAAATTTCTCTATAGTCATTCAAATTAGGGAAAAAAGTCTTAAAACATATAGGACATTACCAGTGAAGTATACATACCTATGGTGACTACTTCTATTGACTATTTAAAAGAACTATTTTTTTTATATTTTATTATTCCATAGATAATTATTCCTACCTATCAATATGATTTTTGATTCTTGGTCCTATGTATAAAACCTAATTTTTGTCTTCCTTTGCCTTATAACCCTAGATCCATTTTCCACACTTACTTTAATTATAAAAATGGGATGTTAAATGGGATTAAAAACCTCAACCACACCCTACTAAGTGATTGAACATTACCTATATTCTAATACTATGAATAAGGATCAAACCATGTGTAGTTTTCCAACCTATCTATGTGTACTCAATATTTTTCTTCTATAAATAAATGCATCTCTTTGGATTTCAACACTTGATAATATGAAATTTTCACTTTACACTTGGTGTTCATAGTTTCATTATAGACTATTCCTTTCAGGGTTATTTATATTTGGATGCTTTATGATAGTTCCTTAAGAATCTAAAAATAAATTTCTCAATGTAGAAGTGGTTTTCCAAATAGTGACCAAGTGATAAATATTATGTGCTTATGATATATGAATTGAATTAAGATTAAATTATATTTATAAATGACCCTTTAGGTGATTTTCATCCATAAATTACATGTGAAATGTATAGGACAAGATAAGATAGGGATTGTAATTTTTTTTTCTTAGAGGATCTTGGGACAAAGGTAGATGTTGTAGGTAACTACCAACATATGATTATTGCCAACATTATCATGTAAAGGAGTAATAGGAATGTAAGATATGGAGACAAGATGAATGAGATAATATATTATTTTGGAATAGACAAGAGAGATCACACTATGAATTAAAAGTAATTGGCGTGGCCAAGTTAATAGATAGATACATCTGTAAGTGAGAATTTGAGCAAGAGTCAAATATATACGCAAAAGTCATGTCTGTCAAATATAAGTCAACCCTGATGTTGATGTGTCTATAATATGAAATTTTTGTTTGATGTTTGGACACATAACTACTTTTTAACCTATTTACATCATTTTAAACCTGAAATAGTGTATATTTAATTAAGAAATCAATTATTACTCTATGAACCTCCTTTTTCAAGTTTAAAGTTTCTAAATATTTATTTTGGTAGATTTAATATATATTAATTAATAATTTATTTACATAAATTTTAGTTTTTCCCTTGTTTTATAAGATTGTGTACCCTTAAGAAACTTTTTTGTAAAATGATATGAGTATGTTTGTTATTAGAGTTGTTGATATATTTATTTTATCATAAAGTGGATCTAGGTCTTATTAACACTACATTGTCTTTAAAATGAGAATAAATGTATATTAGATCTGAATATAAAGCAATAAAATAAATACCTAAAATATAATTAAAGGGGATTGAATGAATTATATAAAATTATTGAGAATTGAAAAAGGGGGTTTAGAGATGCATATTTAATTTTTCACTCACCTAAACTGTGATATATGTTGAAATTATTGAGAAAAGGGTTATAAAAAGTGAATAAGATAATCTAAAAATATGACTATGATATAATAAAGTGATCAAAATCAAACTATCTTAAAAGAAGATAACCATGATTGAACTATTCTGATAGTTATAGTCTCTCTTAAAAATGATAGTCTAATCTCGATAGTGGACATGTAGGAAAAATTAGTTTGAAACTCAATGTATCCATTCATATATGCCTAATTGAAAACAAACATTCCCACATCAGTGAATTGGTGTGAAAAACTTCTATAATTTATTTCCTATAGTTCAATACCTAATATGGGTTCAAGAGACCTTGGAAAGACATAAAAAAATTTGGTTTTATATATATGGTCTTACCTTAGTTAGCCCCCTACTTTTTTCTATTTTGAAATCAACACTCATGTATGTCAAAAACTACATAATTTTATATGATAATCCAAATCCTTATCCTTATGTATGATATTCAATAAAGTATTCAATTATATATGTTTTTCACTAATCCTTTTTGGTATAAGTATACAAAAATCATTCTTCAATGTAGTAAAAAGGAAACCTATAAATATTATATCTATGTCTTTGTTGTATTTTGATATGATATTTTTATTGATATATCTATTATTGATGTAGATTATTATATTTTCTAGGGTGATTATGTATATATAGACTTCTCAAATTCAATCTAGGACCTTATTAACATAGAATCCTACATAATGGAAGAAGGAAAGTCAACAATCATGGAATAATGAAACATAGAGAAATGGACCAACGGACCCAGAACCAATATGAAAAATATCATAATGTTATTGAAATATTCAAAACACTATCATATTATCTAGATAATAGTCAATGTGACCAAAATTCAAAGAACACAGACCAACATGTTTTCAAAACTATATGTGAGTATCTCAAGGAATATAAATGATAGATATCAAGATGTTCATGATTGAATGATGATAAGGGAAGACTATCTAAGACCCAAAATAAAACAAAATGTGCCAATAATATTCCAATTTGAACCAATTATCCATATATATGAAAACATAATAAGAAAATTACAATTAGAAGGCTTGTAAAAAAATTAGGTGTCTACATAATGCCCAACTTTGATGTGCGTATGTGTAGATATATTACAATAAAACAAATGATTGTGGTTACTAGTAAATTTATGTTCCCATAACTACATGTAATTTATACTCAAATTTAATAATAGATAACCAAGTGACTAAAAATTCAAATCGAGGATAGATTAACTTAGATCATAGTTTATCTATAACAACATAAAAAACATAAAAACCATGTTTCCTCATGGTCTACATGAATACATTAATTACCATTTCAAATCCATAAACAATAGTAAATAATCATGTATCATAATTTTGAGTGTACATGTAAAAAAATGTTAATGTTTTTAAGTAGATAAATGTCTAAATAAATTTATAATAAGTAGCCAATGAAATATCATAGAGATGCATGGGAGGAGTAGAGGAAGGAATTTGAAATCAAGAGTTGGGTGGGAAGAGGAAGAGGGTGAATAGGATGATCCAGACCTAGATCTAGCCAAATTTTTTAGGGTGGAATGGCCCACTGAGTGGGAAATAACTAGAGTATAAATTTGGCATACCCTAAGTTTTGAAGCTAAATATTTTGTATAGGGTTTAGTAGAAGAAACCAGAGTGGAATATTTATAAAATATACATGGTAGAGTTATGGATTTTAAAATATGTTTAGAAATACTACATACTAGTATAAACCCTAAAAAAATGGTAGCCTTGTAATAGAGGTTATGGGTGGATTTTGGTAGAAAAAACTAGAGAAAAAGAGTTGTCAACTCTAAGTGGTAGATACGTGGGTTTTGGAAGGACTGGAAGAATCTATGCTATAAAATGGTGGTATTTTTTTGGAGGTTCCAGATGGGGTTTGGTAGAAAAAACTAGAGTGGTAAGTTTTGGGTGAATTCTAGCAAAAAAACTAGAGTGGAAGAGTTTTAAACTCTGATCAACATAGATGTGGGTTTTGGACAGACTGGTAGAATCTCTAATATATAATGGTGGTCTTCTTTTGGAGGTTCTAGATGGGTTTTGGTATAAAAAATAAAGTGAAAGTTTTAAGGGTTAGAGGTTACATATATTTAGGGTTTAGAATGTGATGGAAGAAAATGGAGTGGTACAAGTGCAACATTCCCTGAACATAAGTTTCAAGGATATCCCATTGGATATCCATTTGGAAAAATGTTGGATGCATCCCCAAGAACCTGCTTCACCTTATGGGGAGACCATTGCATGTGTAAGGTTGGTTGTTTTGGTCTACCCATTATGGTCTATTTTTTATCTTGTTATTATCATAAGGGAGATTGTTTCAAATAGTTTGGTGACTATTAAGTTGTCTCCTTTTACTATTAGGAAAGGGAGGAAGCTTGGAGTTATTATTTTTAACTGTATATTTTTCAAAAAAATTATTAGATGGTAAAGTCTTAAGATAACCTATGATTACTTAGGGTAGAAGATTATATTTTTGGTAGAAAACCTAAATTGGAAATTTTGATACCTCCAAATAGTAGATCTGCATGGTTTAGACTATGTTGGGTAAGATAAAAGATAGACAAAATTCTAGCATTCCCTAAGTGAAAGTCTAAAGGATATCCTTTGCCTCATTTCACATTGAAGGTTGGTTATTATTTTTTACCCTCTATACTAATGTTTTATCTTGGTATTATCATATGGGAGCTTGTATTTTTAGGAAGGGTGGATGTTAGAGGATTTCACCCCTATCTCTTCTAGTTTTTGGGGTTGGTCTTAAAACCCATGTGTATTATTTATTGGTTAATTGGCCTATTGTTCAACAATCATCCCAGCCATTGTTATAGATTCATGATTTATATCAAGATATTGCTAGATTGTTGAGGATTAGTTGGATAGTTGCTTGTTGTGATTTAGTTGTTATTTGGATCAGAGTGAATGCATACCCTCTAGTTGTGCTTCAATTGCATAGAGGCTATGTGTATGTTTCAAGGAGGTAGAATAATAGAGAAAGACTATATGCTCCTAGATGGATTGGTTTATGTAGTAGAAGTTTTTGGGAATGTATGCCAAAGTGTGATATCTATTATCTACATATTTTGATTATTGAGGAGTTATCTTCCTTGATGATAAGGTTGTGGCATCCTTTAAAACCTCTTGGTAATATGGTTATGGGATCTTTCAAACCCTCTTGGTGATATGGTTATGGGATCCTTCAAACCCTTTCATTATTTGAATGACTTGTATCAAGTTATTTCTAGATTATAAGGATGATTTGCCTATTACTTTACTATGATTTAGTTACTATTTGGATCAATGAGTGTGCATTCTCACTAGTTGTGATTCATTTGTGTGGAGGCTATGCAGATACTTTGATTAGATAAAATATTAGTGGAAGAAAATTTATTTTTGACTAGTGTTTGATTTACAGTGAATGTTTTAGGGAAGCTCTATCAAAGGGTGATAGTAATTATTTGTATTTTTTATTTGTTGACAAGTTGCCTTACTTATCTTGACAAGGTTATGAGATCCTTAAAACCCTCTCATTATTTGAATTTCTATGGTTTTCATATCTTTCAAACTCTTTTGTTGTGCTTGACATGGTTGTGGGACCCTTAAAACCTTGTTGTTGTGAATTGTCATAGTTGTGGGATCCTTAAAACCTCTTGGTTATGGGATCATTGTTCAAAACCTTATTTATTTTTTGTGGGTCTATTAATTAAAACATTCACCTATCCAATCCATAGCTCTAGTTTCAAAAACATTTACCATATCAAATAAAAAAAGTAACCAAAAAAATATTTTAAAAATGAAATATAATAATTTAAGTTTTTCGTATTCTCCATGGAAGGAGAAAAGGTGTCAGGTCCTAATAGGTTTCCCTCTATTTTATTCCAACAATTTGGGACATTATTGAAAATGATTATGTGATAGTGGTGGTAAAGTTATATAGAGTTAGTCATATTCTCAAGGAGCTCAATAACACCTTTCTTGTTCTTTTACCTAAGAAATCATGAGCCAATCCATTGAAATACTATAAGCTAATTTATTTGTGAAACATAGTCTATAATATTTGTGACATTTTTTTCCCCTTAGATTTTAGTCTCTTTTGCCCAAAATAATTTTATAACAATAAGGTATTTTTATATTTGAGAGGAAAATCACCAATGGGATTATTTTGTCTTATGAAGATATTCATTCTATTGAACACTCTCAAAGAGCATGATTTTTTCTCAAACTTGACTTGAACAAGGCCTATGATAGAGTTTCATGGTATTTTTTGGATAAAATACTCGACAAGGTGGGATTTAATCAAAAACTTAGGAGCATTATTGGTGCTTGCATATTTTTTCCCAAATTCTTGGTGTTTTTTAACAAGTCCCTTAAAATAATTTTTTAGATGAAAGGAGACTAAGGAAAAGTGACCCTCTCACTCTGTACCTCTTTATTATAATGTTTTAATCCTTTGGCAAGAAACTAGTGGACTCCATAGTGGTTGGGATGTTAAAGGGTCTTAAAATGGCCCCTAGGATGGATTGCATCTCTCACAAATAGTTTGTAGATGACACTTTATTCTTGGAGAAGCCTTAGTTGGTGAGGATAAGGCCATAAAATAGATACTCATTAAATATGATTTGGTGTCTAGGAAGTGTGTAGACTTCTCTAAAATTTTCCTTTTTCCCTCCATATCTTAGATTTGTTGCAAATCAAGATCTCAAGGATTTTAGGCTGTCAAATTTAGGAGCTTCCATCTTAATACTTGGGGATGACCCTATGTAGTGGGAGGATATAGGTGTATAGATGGAACCCTCTATTAGATAAACTACAAAAGAAGTTGGAAAGATATAAAAGGTGTCTTTTTTCACAATCCATAAAAGTTCAATTGGTCAAAATGTCTCTTTAAAGTATGCCCATTTATTGAATTTCCATTTTATAACTCAATTTGGGAACTTATTCTATAATGAAATCTTCCTTAGACATTACTAGTTTTATAATTTTTATGGAGGCTCATGCTACCTCATTTTTGTAGGGTATTTGGAAAGAGATAAATAATTGTATTTTCATAAATAAATGTGGTATCTTAAATTTGGTGAAGCTTAGAATCTAGGGGATATTAAGGAGAATTAGTTGGATTTCTCATCCAAAAATAATGTGGGGTTAGGGGAATTTGAAAAAAAAATTCTCACACTTTATAACCTTGAAGTCCCTCCCTCTTAGGTATTCCATGCTATCAAGATGAACATGAGCCTTGTTAAGTGGGCCAAACCCCTAGAGGTTTTGTGCAAGCTTAAATTTAGAGTGGATAACGGGAACTTGGGGCATGTTTGAGTGGGAGGGGTTATAAAATAATAGAATGGACATATTATGATTTCATATTAAAGTGGTATGGGCTCTTATACTAACCATGTGGCTAAATCCAGAGTGGCATTATGGGGAATTCAACTAGCTATAAATCTCAAGTTGTAATATTTGGTCATTGAAATAGACTCATTGAACATAGTTAGATGTATACTTGGGTAGTCTCTCCCTTCATGGATAATTATTAAAGAAATAAAATATGATAGAATACTTCTCACTTACTTTCATGAAGATAACATTAAACATAAATAAAAGGAAGAAAATGGATGTGTTGACCTCATGGCCAACTTAGGAGTGGAGGAAATCTGATTCAAGACATGTATATCTAAGGTCAATGCTTAATAAAAAAATATTCCAAATTTGACAATCGAGGCCAATAATGATGGATATTTACTCACCCATCATTTTAATTATGATTCTTTTAATCCCAAATCCATGGTATCATTCTATTGTTAGCTACATTAATTACAAAATAAGGGTCATCATTAGCTTGCATGGGAAGAGGGAAATCCATATTTAGAGGTGTGAGATTGAGATTCACATGCATGACAAGATACATCAAAATATAATTATTGATTCAACTTAATGCAACAAGATTTTTTTGGATGTAAAATCCAAAAGTTATCAAAAGGCCAAGAATATGGGTGGCAAACCAGACAGAACCAAACCCATCTCCTATGTGTAAATCAAGAATAATCCAATATGGTAAGTCATATTAGAAGTTTTGTGAAGATGAGAGTTCACCATGTATATGTAACATGTTTCTAGTCATGACCCCAATATTTTCATCAACTTTATTAAATCTTGGAATAAGATAGTGGTTCATATGAGAGGCATTTAAATACAAGTTTCTAAAAATATTATTACATTAGTCACTGACATGCCCTCAAATGACATTAAGGCCTAAAAAGATAAACACCATAGGGTATAACTAATTAAAACCTTATTCAAGGATGAGATGGTAACTAAGAACATGAAAAAATGTTTTTTGAGATAAAATATCTCATACCCATGGTCAATGTCTATCTATAAACTATGAGGTATCTGACCTTAGAAGGGAAGAAAAAGGTGGTGCATTCTCACCATTTTCTATTACTCATCCACTTTAAAAACAATTTTGTTCCCAACTTATCTTTCTTTCTATTAATATCTATAGAGTGTACTATGGAGGCCTGCTAAGGTGACACCTTTAACATTATTATTTATTAGGCTCTCATTATGTTATTGGTTGAAAGGGCTAATCCTCTAGTTGAAAATTAGGTGGAGATTGAGGAGAGGGATATACAGGGCCCTGAGAATGAGGAGTAAATTGATTTTTAGGAGATATCCAAAATGGAGTCCAAAGAATCCAAGAAAATGATGGATCAAATTATGAGGAATAGGAAGAGCAAGGACTCAAAGAGGGTAAAAATGAATTTTATTATGTTAGATGATTAAAAAAAGCCTTATCCAACAAATTTGGAAGTTTAATCCCTTTTTAACCTTGGTAATGAGGCCTTAGAATTAATAAGGAAAGATGATGAGGCTAGAAACCCAAACACTCCTTAAAATCTTGAATAATTGAAAGGGGATGCACAGGGGCCCAATATTCAAAAAGAGGAAGGGTTTAGTTGGATCCTCAAATATAAGATAAATAACATTGATGTTAGAATAAAAATTAAGGTGAAGGACCTAAGGAAAAATATAAAATAAATAAAATCCACTAGAGAGGTCATCTTAGCTAGATCTGATGTGGGCAATAGGGGAGGGGATGTTTGAATTTTTTTTAGTATGCATGAGTGGTATGTGAATGATATTTTTATCTTTAGAAAATATTTAACTTCCATGGGCATTAATAATCCTACCAAGTGGATAAATATCTAAAATATGGATCATATTGGCCCTGCCATGTGATGAAATTTTATTATTAGATGAAGAAGTAACATGTGGTACCTATTTGTAACCTCTAAAAAAAATTATAACCTTGTGACATCATGTAGATGAAAATAGAATAAGTCAACCATATGCCCCCATTTTAGGTGATAAATGTTAATGAATATTAATCATCTAAAAATAAAAGGTTAGAAATATAGTGTGTAACATAGATAAAATAAGAATGGAAAATAAACATATATAATCATATAAACATGTCATAATCAAATATCAACAATACCCAAATACTAATATACCAAGGTAGAAGAAATATTATCAATAGAATGGAAAATGAGGGGAAAATGATATTCCCTAATGCAAAAATATGCCCTTAATATGGACAAGGTATAACAATGAAATATAAAAATAGTATGCCCCAATGTATATGACATATTAAAGAATATATGGCAAGTTCTTACCCAAATCTAACTAATGAAAAAACTATAAACACATAGACATTTTATGTAATAATTTAAATATACAAATGATGAATCATATTAATAGTATGCCCCAATGGATACATGGTAGAAACCATGGGAACATAGGAAAAAAACTCATACAATCTCTCAAGTAATAGTGTTCACGATATAAATCATGAAACCAAACGTATAATATCACATAATATAGTCAAGAAATGTACATGTGATCAATCATGGAACCACATATATCAAGAAACACCAACAATAAAAACAAATAAATGAAAATCAAACAAAGATATCAATCACATATAAGTGACACAAAGTATACAACTAAAGGATCCTCTATAGAGAAGACAATAAATACATACCAAGCAAAACATAAAATCACACACAAGAATAAGATGTATGATGAATCATAGATCAAACTATAGAATTGTGAAATATAAAAATATGTGAATAAAATATAATAACACATGTAAAAAATCGCACAAGATATATGCTAGTCAAGATATGTATAATAACATAGAAATCTTAATATGATAATATAAAATAAGAAAGATATAAATTAAATCACACTAAAAAATACCCCAAATATAGGAATGCACTAATTAAGATAATGGACAATGGATTCAAACCCATAATTTATGGGATGACAAACCAACACTCTCATTAATCGAGCTATTTCCCTTCCACTCTCTTGATTTATAGATTGTATAACATGATGGAGAGGACCTTGATCCCACCATCTATAGAGATATGGAAATTTTAAATATAGGTGTGATATATATATATATATATATATATATATATATATATATATATATATATATATATATATATATATATATATATATATATATATAGTTTTATAGTTTGAAGGATAGTGAAGGAAGAAAATAAAACAATAAGGAAAATTGAAAGGGGATGCTAAAAAGGTTGAATGCAAGGTTTCCCCCAATGTAATAATGATGAAGTTGCTAAGAACTTATAAGTCTATAATCATATATGAACATATATATATATATATATATATATATATATATATATATCATATAACTCAATGATACGATTAATTATACATGTGGAAGTATTGTATATGTAAAACATATTTAAATAGGAATATAGTCATGATATGTAATTATGTAACACATAATTATAAAGGTAAATAAATATATATATTTTTGTTTTAAACCTTTTTCATAATAAAGAAACTAAGTAATAAAATATCCAATAGGTGAAAGTAAGAATAAGAGGAATAAATAAGGTAATAGATGAAGAAATAAGAGGACCATTCACACTAACCTAAAAGTTACCTTAGATATATGTATGTAATGGGGAATAAGACCTTAATATGTACCTATTATCATCATTGGCAAGTCTGATTAGGAATTTGGTATGGGAGATAACAATAATAGGCAAGGGACAAAGAGGATAGAATAATGACATAATATATTGAATATATGAAATAAGGTAGTTTCAAATTTAAAACAATTTGTATGTCAAAATTGGAATAATCAATAATTAATAAATAATTAATGTGATGAAGAATAATAGAGTATAGGGTAATTAGGTTAAGAGTAACATATATTATTCCCAATCATCCACTCCTATATTATATCATATTTTTTGTAGTCAAGTATAAAGTTATAAATTTTTAAGCTACACTATTATATTTGGATGTAGGATTTTTTTACAACATCTCCTACTCTGTTGTACCCAAAAATATAGGAGTTTTATATTAGTTTGAGTTCATCGATTTTAGGATAAGGAAAGTCATAAATAATATGTATGATTTTATTTATTTATTTAAATACTTAAAGTGTAGTTATGGGGATTATATTCATAGGTTTTGTATAGATATATATAAGATATTGCTTCATTCCCATATGGATATCTAAGACATATTCTTGGTACAAAATCTAATTACGATCTAATATGGATTATAGGTTTGAAGATTGATTTATAAAAATGTATTTCATAATAATTATAGGAGTAATATAACATTTAAAAATCATTCAAAGCATCAATAAAGATGTTTTATCATTTCATTTGATCTAAATGAGACATTCATAACTCAAGTAATTAAAGTTTTGAGTTTCCTCATAAGTTGAATTTTAGAAAATAAAAATAAAAATATTTAGTTTAATAATTTTAATCTTGTCATTTTATTTTAGTTTTTATGTTGTGAATATATTTTTTAAAATAAAATATAAATAATTTTATGCAAATTTTTAATTCACCATTAAAATAGTCCTTTGATACTTGTGTGTATTTTGGGCTCTTTTTTTTGACTCAAATGCATGTTTGGAGTATATTTATTGTCTATGAAGTTAAAAATGAGATCTTAGAGATGATATGTCATCTCATGGGATTTTAATAAATTTAAATGGGTATAAAATATCTTTTAATATGGTGACATGAAGTTTCTCCATAGTTTGAAAATAATACAAAGTTGTGGAGTTCATCATTTGATGTTATTTTACTTGAGCATAGCCACATATTATAAATTTCATTTTTTATTGGGTAAAATGAAAAAAAAATAGAAAAACATGTTTCATTGTATGTTTAAAAAATAATATATACAGGAATTATGAGAACGTTAAGTAAAAGATTTCAAATTAGAGGTTCAATGTTCAAATTTCTCCACTCTCCTATTTTCCATAGAATTCAAGTATAACAAGGGACTAATGTAATCATTAAGTTATATGATATCAATGATAGTTTAACTATAGTATATTTTTGAATTAATTTATCTATTTTAAATAACTAAATAAAAATATGCATAATCTAATAATTGTTTGAAAACAATTTTAGCCTCTGAATTTTCATGAAATTTCTATTGTTGGGAGGAAAATATATTTTAAATACCCATTCAGTGGTGAATTAAACTCTATTTTTATGGATGGTAAATTTTAAGATAGAGGTTTTCATATCAAAAAATAATTTTAATGAAATAAACATATTGAGAGTTCAATATCAAGATAATAAAAATCCTTCTACTCTCCAAAATGCAAAGTTAAGATCTATGATGGATTACACATCCTCAAGGACCTATCCAAATGTATTTTAGACATGGAGACATGGATTTACTACTATGATATCATTTAATAAGATAAAGTTCCTTTTATAAAATTGGAGCTTTTTTATGTTGAAAAGTTATTGGTAACTAATTCACATGATACATAGACTCTGATCAACTAATACGAGTAGATAGTCATTACATTTAAATATAAATTTTAATCATATACATATGAGGAGGGAATGGGTATCAAGTGGCCTACATTCCTCCAATGATCTCAAATGTATTTTTAGGACTACATATTCTAGTTCATTCCTCTACATATATGCTCAAGGTATTATATGATTCTACCATGCTTATTATGAAATTTAAGAGTGGAATATAAGTGAAATTTTACACGGAGATAAAATAATTTCCTATTGATACTTTTAATGTAATAGTCAACCAAACTCAACTGTCATAGGAAATTCATGCTACTTAGCAAAAGGCATATTGGTCTTCTCCTTCAACTTCATTTGATTCCACATTGACGAATTATTCATCATAATAATACCACCACAATATTTTTTCAAAGGATAAAATATATTTATATTATCTTCCTTATTTTTACTCTATATAATAAATTTAGAGAATTTTTCATCTATTATAAGAAAAGTGGACATGATAAGTGTATTTTTTTTGTTAAATAAGAAGACAATGATTGTAAAGTCTATCAATGAAGAATATACATTTTTTTCCATTGAGATTCTTAGGTAAAATTTAGATTACATAAATACACATTAATAAAAAATGAAAACTCCTAGGGGAGTCATGGAATTTTATTCAAAACATGAGCTCAAATTATATATTTTCTAGTTGACTATATAATCAATAATGACTTCCAAAAGAACATAATTATGGGATAGATTATCAATAAAACTAATTTGATAATAGATCCACATCCTAATTTGTATCCCATTTGATGTAAATATATTCATCCTTTAGGATTACCCACACTTAAAACATCTCTTTTTTATTCTGGTCCTAAATTTTTGGATAAGGTCACTTTCAATATGATTATCATGGATTTGTGTGGATTTTTTATTTCTAGACACTATCAATATGATATGAAAACTTATTTTTTGAATAAAACACCACATATAAACTAAAATGTGATGATTAAAATTATCAAATAATATACACTTCATGGACATCTAATCTATTACTTAATTACAAAAAATCACAAAAAGAAGTAAATCAAATGACAAAATTATCTCTAATTTTCATAAGACCACAAACTGATTCTATAACATCAAAAAATGTTTATATACATAATGAGTTAGGATCATAATGTCTTAACCATATCTAATGAGCATGCGCATGTGCACACATGCACACACACATGCATGCATGCACACACGCATGCACACGCGCGTGCACACACACACACACACACACACACACACACACACACACACACACACACACACACACACACACACACACACACACACACACACATCAAATTATTGAAAATCTATTCCATTTCTAGAAAATAAAGAAAATGGTGATCCAAACCTTATGACTATATTTTATTCTATGAATTTATTTTTTGTAATATTTTTTGTACATTCATTTTAATATTATTATTTAATAAATCTTGAGCATCCATTTCTATGTAAGGTCAACCCTTGAATAACAAGCATACATAATTAACTAAATTGGGTGCCTATTTATGTAAGTTTGACCCTTGAATATTAGGGATAGGGTTGTAAAGGTATTAATATTAAGGTTTTAATGCATACATATTTATATTTTAATTATGGGAAATGATCATCTATATTTTTTAATTTGAGATTTGCTCTCAATGAGGTTTCCCCATTGAATAGGTCCATAATATATGAATATAAACAAGGTTTGAAATTATTTCAATGTTCATTGATTATTTTATTATTTTATTATTTTTTACATAATGATTTTTGGTTTATTTTTAAAATTAATATCATAATAAGTGGTATCATAGCTCTTTATATGAATATCTTTGTAGTTGCATTGATGTTTTAAAGACTTACTTTAACTACCCACTATATATGTAATTTTGCCCTCATGGGATCTATGTGAGTAAAAAGTGGTAATGGGGTACTAAAATATTAGATACACAATTTTTTATTATATATATTATTTATCTAGGTTATAAAACCTATATTTGGGGTTTTAAAAACATTATAAAATATATGATTTTTATGTAAAGACATCTTGTCATGTGAAGTGATGTGAGTCCCACTAATACCTTAGCCTCAAAAAATGTTTTTCAATGAATTTTAGCATCCATTACCGTGGTATATTAAAGTGATTATGGTGTAGGATAAATTTAACCATAATAATCCATGAACCATATAAACTTATGTTACATTGGTAATCGATTATACATGGGAATCAATTCTCTTCATATCTCATAGACAAAATAGTGTGTATATGGTTAAGATTAAATGTTATATAATTATATCTATAATATATTATAACAAATAACTATTTAAAAATAATATGAATATAGTATAGAACCTAAAACTTAGAAAAAACCTATCAGAGTTATCCCCCTCTTTAATCCTAGTCATATTTTAATAGATCCAACTCAAGGTAGATCAATATAATGAAAAAAATCTAAGGGTATATTAATATAATGAGAATATTTATGAATTTAATGGATAGTACCAAATTTATTTTCTATGTGTTGATTATTTTGGTATAATTATAGAAAAAAATGGAGTGGCCAAATTTCAAGGCCAAAACTCTTAGCATCTTTCCTTGGATAAGTTAGATGAACAAATCAAGATAATACAAAGAACATAGTTCACTATACTCTAATTTTTTTATAAACTATACAACTTAGATTTAATTTATGATTTGGACAACATAATATTGGGATGGAATGCAAAATATAATACCATAAGCCAAAATAGTGGGAATACTTCTAATATTAGGAAGTCCTTGTTCAACAACCCACCACATTATGGGTAAATTAACTATACACCTTAATTGGATATTTTGAAAGTCATTGGAGATAACCCTACCAATTGGTTGTATAATATAAATTAATATTATAATTTTTCCCATTAATCAAAAACCTATGACATCTTCATTCATCTCAAGACATAAAGCTAATAAATAGAATCAGTGGTTAGAAAGTACACATGTGATACTTAATAGAGTTAGTTTATTAAAAACCTACTTACTTGATTTGGCCCCATTGCATATGATAACTTCACTAGAGAACTAATAAAATTTTGAAAAACTCATTGTGTCTATGATTACCATACCTAGTTTAAAAAATTACCTAATCAAATAAAAGGAATAAATAGTAGTTTTTTCAAAGGTTTATTCATTAGTATATTGAATGAAGATATTTGTGTTGGGGTCAATATATTCATAACCACTACATTGATGTGATCAATTGTTAAAAAAAAATTTATTCTAGTATAAATATGCATCCCAACACCATCTCTATGAGATATCAATATAAATAAAACCTTGACTATTTTCACCCACACCAAGTCATGAACTTAACCACCTTTAATAAAGTGCATTCCACACAAATAGATGAATAATTAGATAAAAATGTGATGAAATATATATTTCCTAGACCATAAATATGTCAAAAATAAAAAATATATCTTATATTTTGATCTCTGTTTTGTTCTTGACATACTAGATGACTCTAAAGAAGGCTTATATGGGGAACAACCATAAGTGAAAAATTCAAGTGAGGAAAATTATAATGAAATTTAAGTGCATGCTTCAATATGCATCATACATTTTCAAAATATGAATGAATTGGGATACTTCAAGGGACATCACCTAACTATACTTATTGACTCAATAATCACTCATAAATTTATTGACCCTTGGGTGTCCAAGAAGGTGGCTTGTTATGTGGATCCATGTACCAATTTTGAGTTGATGGTAGCTAATGGAGGAACATTAGATTGTAAGGTAAAAATTTGGAATGTCAAAATTTCTATGGGTGATTAATGTATTCATGAGACATATGACCTATAACCATCCTCTTTCTCTTAATAGACTAGGACTCAAACAAATTCATAACAATAGAGCATGTGTATATTTGGAATGTGGTTAGGGACCAAAAATAACCTTATACCTAGCATAGAGTAATATAAAATAAAATTTAACAAGGAAAGAGTTCTAAATTATAAGCCTATGACATGGGGTATAAATCTTAATAGGATTAATGTAGGTAAGTGATTGTAACAATGATAAAAAATAGGTGTATCAAGGATATAATAAGGAAACTACATGAAATGAACTAGTGAATAAGTGTAACATAATCTAAGATATATATAGAAACTAAAATAATAATAAATTAATTGTTAAAATGGTCAGCCAATGGGTTATCTATATAGCCTAAGGCTATAATGATAATCCAAATCAACATTTTACTTATACCAACTTATTCAATATAAAGAAGATCATATGAAATAATAAACACATACATTCACAATAGAAATAAGAAATAAATATATAATATACTACGTATATTAATGAAAGAGAATAGGGATAAATATAATTTGAAATATGGAAACCCTAAGTGATATTAATAACATTGGGCTGACAAACTATGTGGAAATAACTATAGATTTTGATGGAGGATCACTAGGTTTAATGTTTAATAAACAACTATATATTGTGATGTTGAAGGATGGACATGGACTTTACCTAGTCAATAAAGGGGAGGATGTTTCACCTTTTGACATACATGTAGTGGTAGAGTAGGGTAAAATGAAAATAATGGTGAAGGATGTATAGGAGAGAGTGAATAGTGTGAATGGTATAGGGGTCATAAACCTTATATTCATGTAGGATGTGAACCAAAAAGGAAACAATAAACACAATGTAGGGTGTAACCCTATGTTGGTGGTATTTTTTTGTTCTGTAGGCCACAGATCCAATGATGATGGAGATAACAATAGTTGGGCAGTGCCAAAATGTGGGGAATAGACCCTCTTATTCTATAGTGGTCTCCAAATTTAGCTAGGTTAAGAACTTATCCCTCACTAAAACTAAGTAGGCTATTATTTTTTATGATAAGGAATTAAAGGTGATCCTTGGTAAGGAAGAGTGGCTCTTTTAAAATGTAATGATTTTTAAATTTAATGGTTTCTAGCCTACATTCCATGTTCTCCATGGATGGATCATAGGTCATTGTCAAATGCTAGTAGAAGGTAAGATTAAAATTAGAACTTGTTTTAGAGGCATTTTCATACTAATATTTGATTCTGATAAATAAAAAAAACTATTTTCAATGAATAATCCTGGTCTTGGGAGGATAACTTAATGTTATTGGCCAAACCTTGACACCCTGATTTTAACCCCCAATACTAAAATTTTAAATATAAAATGAATTTTTCCATGGCTTCCAAACCTACCTCTTTAATTTTGAGACCTTACTATATTTAAATCCATATATAATTATGTATCTAAATTCTAGATTTAGGACCCTATAATAGAATAAAAAGGAAATTCAACTCATACCCAAATCTTGGTAAATGTATATGTTACTAAATATCTTCTAGCTTTAGTGGAACTGATTGTGATGAAAAAAACTTTGTTTCAACATATTGATTATGAATTTCTACCTTTTATATGTTTTATATGTTTCCAAATTGGTAATTTAGTCAATGATTGTCTAAGCATTAAGAGAAAGATAGGAAATACAAGGATGCAGGTTTAGAACATACAATCTTTGAAACTATTGTTGAAAGTGAAGTGCCAAATTTTGTCCCTAAACCTATATGGAAATAACTCCTTATGGGGAGACCATGGTCAAGGAATTTGATAATAATATTAAATGTAAATCTAGTGAAGCTTGAAGGACCCAAACCCATTAAAGTCCAAGTTAAAAGGTTAATTTTTGTTAGTTAGGGGTTCCATTGTTAAATTATAAACCAGGTGATGTTCTTGAGCTCTTCATTCCTATCTTGCCTAAATTATGGGAAGGAGATGAATGTATGGTGGCGAGTAAAAATAGGAAAGGAAAAGGAAAGGAGTTATAAAAATTAAATATGACCCTTATATCATGAAAGTAAATTGGTAACAAGGGTCTTAGACGGTTTTTTATTTTTTGGCACGTTATGGTTGTTGTTTATTTTGTGTTGGGCTACTTTTTTATCTTATTTGTATGAAATATAGTTATATCTATGTTTTTTTACCATTCTTATTTTATTATTATAAATTTTTGTTTCATTTTCTACTGGTAGAGGAGTCCCATTAGTATTTGATAATTTTATCTTTATCTCCATTGTAAAAGGGTGGGACCCTTTCAAAACTTGACTTTTACCATTAATAAAAAATATACTTACCTTTGGGTGGACCTATCCATGCCTAAATATTCCTATTTTGATCAAGGGGAAATTTTTAAGAGATGTTGTAGGTTAAATACCTCAAATGGCAAGATGATGACCTAAGTATACTTACTTAGGGACTCCAAATACAAGTATACCTCATCAATTTGACTTTTACCATTAAGCTTTAAAAAACATAAGACTAGAATTCCAAGATTAAAATATAACCTATAACTCACCCAAATAGTATTTATGAGTATAAATGTGAGTGAAAGCAAATCAAATAAGTATGGTATATCATTTAGGAATAAACTATGACCCATATATATGGCTCCAATTCTTAGAATTAACCATTAACTATACATTTATGGTATTAGCTAGGCCAATACAATGGAAAGGATATCAAATAGAATAGTAATATATTGTTTAGGATGATACAATAGATAATAATACAGAAGATAGACTTAAAACCATATCAACTAGGTTGATATAGTACAAAGAAAGACAAGTATGAAATAAACTATATCAAGTTGACCAATATAATAAAATATAAGGAAGCTATCAAATCTAAAAAAAATTAGACCAATATATAATATGGAAAGATACTCAGAGGAGTTAATACTTATAGTAATGAAGGTATGATAGAAAATTATGAAAGCATCTCTCACAAAGTGCCAAAATTTGAACCCACCCCATTTCTAGTGCACCCTTTAAAGTGTACACTTAATGGGGTTGATGAGTTGAAAATACCTTGCAAGACAAATCATTAATAAATATAAAATGTAAAAAGATCAGATGTATACATATGCCCCATCCAAATATTATCACATGCCACAATAGTTTGGCATACGATGGTGCTTTGAAAAAGATACATAGTAACAAAAAAGAACAAAATTTAAAATATATGCTAAAAGAAATGAAAGTAAAATATGTACATTCACTTACCTATTAGACTTAATATGTGATTATATGTGTGTTGAAAATTTAATAAGGTGACAATATAGAATAAAAAATGGTGAACTTAAAAAATAAGAGAAAATCTATTTTTTTGTAAAAAAATAAATTAGCAACTAAAAAATATCTTTTTTAGTAAGATCATAATTCTTCTTTCTGTTAATGAAAATGACATATGGAAAAAATATATAGGGATGTTTTATTATTTTTGGGGGACTAGTGTGTAGTTCCTAAATAATAAGGGGTCTGAAGTAAGGGGAAAAATAAAATCTAAAATGGAAAATAATTTTTTTTATCAAATAACTTGCATGAGGAAGAAAAGTAAACTCATCTAAAAATAAACCAAAATAAATGATTCAAGAGCTAGAAATTGGCGTGCAATACTAGGACACTATCATGAATCTAAATATAGCCTTCATTTTATGATTGGACAAGAGCATTGAAAGTGGATAGGAATGGCACTGGTGTTGTATTCTACCTCTACCACTTCTATTTAAAAGATCTAAGAAATTTGGGTTTTATCCACTACCTCAATGTGAGCATGTGTATAAAATTTTAGAGGCTGAAAGCTATCAGAGCTCATTGTAGGTCAATTTTAATGTCTAAACCCTATATCTATCTACACACATGCAAACAAAAAATGAATCAAAAGCAAAAGGGAGAAAAACTGGGTCAGGGGAAGAATGATCGCATGATCTAGAACCCTTATTATCTTGATCACTGCCTACATTAACCCTTAAGCTAGGGTCTTAGATTAAATGTAGTTCTGCCTTAGGGAATATGCATAATCAACATGCATAATAGATGTAAGAATGAATTTTTACTAGTCCCTTCCTTGATCAAGCATGCAAGTCTATATGTGATGTAGAATGTTGAGCTATACTATTGACTGATTTTTTATTATGTAATGTGCCAAAGTAGTAAGTGCTAGATATAAAATGCCTTGTGAAGTCATTTATATAGGAGACTCTTCATTTTGAATTTGGGAGATTTATTCACATTAATAAACATCAATAATATAAATAAAACATAAGAGGGGGGCTAAGAAGGGTTTAGGACCCATTAAGCAAGAAAAAAGACCATTGGATAATAGCACTAGAAAGGATAGGAGTGCTAGGCACTATAGTCCTATAGAATTTTCTTGTTTGGGATTATAAAAAATAGGTTGGGATTGACATAGACCAAGTATGGGGGTTACTAGAGGTATAGGTTAGTTGATTGAGATAATAAAGAGGTGATAAAAGTATTAAACAAGACCAAGATAAGTAAAACAAAGACATGGCTAAGCTGAACAAGGCTCATATTATCCAGTCAAGGTCTCCTATGAAAAGACATGATATGTGTGGTTGTTTGACCAATTTAGGGTGTATACATTTGACCCAATTTTATTCTAGTGATGCAATGAAATGAAGTAATAGAGTAAAATAAAGAAAATAAAATGTGTACGTGAACCTACTTGTATGGAGATAAGTGTGCTAAAAAAAGGTCCAAATCACTTCCTAGATAGGGAAATGGATGGAGAGCCAAATAATGCCTAGAGAAAGAAGGAATACCTAAAATGGATTCCCCCTATACTGAGTCTAAATATGGAATTTGTGTAATCATGGAGGAGGGCAATCCTTTCCCCCTATGTTGAATATGATTAGAATGAGAAATGTTTAGAGGCCCAAAACTAATGTCTACCCTCTATCCCATATAAACTCATGTAATATAGAATGCGTGTATATAATTTATATGTTATGAAGAGAAAAAACTATTATTCCCCCACTCTAAATAATCTAAACTAGAACTAAGAAGTGCTTAGGGGCCTAAAATCAATGTCTGTCCTCTATTCCACACAAACTCATGTAGTTTGGGTCTGGGTAATGCTATGGACCAACCACTATAGATGATCATACAATTCAACTTGGTGATAACCTAGGTATATCTGGATGTAATCTAAAACTTTGGTAAATGTACAAGAAGAGAATGGCATGCCTTGCCATTCTAATCTGTATAATCCTAAAAGAACAACATGAACATCTATGCTATTAAGAACCTGTGGAAGCACAATTGATTACCATATACAAACAACTTAAGATGCAGAATCAAACCAGAAGTAACAAGTAACTAGAAACTAGAAACAACATAGAATATGAGAGAAAATACCCAATTGTATTAATACTCATCCAGAAAAGAATACAATAAAGAAGATGCCACTTCTTCTTCACACCTCTCAGAGGCTTCCCACACCTCAAGTGTACAATAATTCTTTCCTCAAATCTCTCTCTCTTACGGTCCCAACACACAACTCAAACACAGAGTTGGTGTTCACCTCCAACTAGTCAGTATCCACTACTGCCAGTACACAAGTGCTCCATGCACTCCATAAGTACTCCACACACTCCAAGTACTCAACGTACTCCAAGTAGATCTCTCCTGAACTTGTAACAACCTGTAACTCAAATGATCTTACTTATGGAAGGATCTACCTTGCCTTCCTCTTTGCTCTACAACTGAGTACACACCGTAATCCAAGTAGATCTCTCCCGATCTTGCTCCCGATCTTGCTCCCTGTTGTGTTGCTGTCACCTTGATTCTACTACCACCTATAAATCAACTTGGTTCTGTACACCTGTAAACCTAGACCATGCACACATATACACCTGTAAATCAATGATCTTACTTACCATGTAGATCTCCAAACGTGGCCTTGCACACCTACTGACCAAGATCCTACATAGATGAAGAATCCTTTTGATTCTCCAAACCAACACCCACACTTGGTACTGTGGCACTAGGAGGAACACACCTTGCTCTCTTCACACACAGAAGGAGCTAATATTTGCTCTCTTACTCTCTAGCACAAATTACAATACAGCCCATGAGTCTATTATATAGATCTCATGCAAAAAATAATTAGACACCTAATTATAATAATTAGATCCATAGATTCTAGTCTATAATTGGCTCTTAACATGCAAACACTCAGTTCATTAACAAATTGTTCATGTAACTGACAGTTCTAGAACCACACAGGTGACCGATGTCGGTCCCTGTCTGCCTGGAGGTGACTGACGTTGGCTGAATACTACCGATGTCAGTTGCCTTCCTTTCTACCCCTGACCAACGTCAGTTGGATTGACTGATGCCAACAACTGTGACACTCAACACCCTCCTCCAATGTCTGCATCAGTGAAGCTTTTAGCTCCACAACCTAACAATATCCCACTTGGAGATAAATAGCTGCACTATACTTGTACCCTATCTAATCTATTTCCTAGCTTGTATCCCTCTTCAAGATCAATCTTAAAGACCACCCACCACACAACTTGTGGTACACCTATCATCCAAGTAACTTTCCACATCTGAACTTACAAACCCATGTAGTGAAGTCCTGACCTTGCATAGCATGAATCCCTACTGCTAGTCCCTCTCAGATACCTGAGAACCCACTTCCCCAAATTGGCTCCTAACTCTCTGACAACTCCCACTGCTTGGGCAAACTCAGGTCTGTACCAGACCTCATGTGATTTTAGACACTAAATTGTCTAGCCCTTGGTGTGCTTTGGTTCTGCATCCTGCATCTTGAACCTCACCAACACCTGATTCACATCTGCTCCCACTAGAGACAAAATCAACCTATGATCTTCCATGTCTCTCATGCCAAAGAATTTTGCTACTCCAAATTCCTCATGACATGCCACTGAACTAACCTTACCCTTAGCTTAGCAAAACCCTATATGTTTGAACCTGCTAGCTAGCATACCATCCACATATAGTAAAAGGATAATGTAGCTATCATCATCCACCTGGTAAGACAAACATAATGGTTACACTGACATTGACTAAAGCCTTGCTTTGTCATCCACCTGTCAAAACCTGTACCACTATCGTATAGCTTCCTTAGGAGCATATGACCTGGCCTTCCATCTCACGTGTCCATTCTCTCTATTCTTTAACCAAGGTATCCATTCATCTCAGTGCTTTCATACTAGCTGGCAACCCTACCAAATCTCCCATTTGGTTCTGTATCTTGTTCATGCCATACTCCCACTGTTTCCTAGATCCTTCCTGCTCTGTAGTTAGCAACTAGTATAAAGAAGAGGAACAATGAATTTGAGGCTTACTTACACTTTCAGTCCTCTCCATGGGTGTTTGAGACTCCTTGACAGCTTACTGTCTACCCAAAATCTATCTCAGTGACCGACCTCAGTCATCACACAGTCTACATCTGACCAATGTCAGTTCCATGTGACTGTCCAAGTCACCAATGCTGGTTATTCTATCGACGTCAGTCTCCACCTGCCTGACACCACTGACTTCTTTGGTGTGCACATGACTGACGTCAGCACCTATCTATTTGACGTCGGTTACCCTTGACTGACACCGGTACCTGTGTATACCTGTGAGTGATGAATTTTTACTTGCAAGCTTACTTTGAATCAAACCCATGTCCAAATTGCCCTACTCAAATGTATCTAGCCCCATCCGCTGATCTCTGTTCATCATCTCCTCCAAGAACACCAAGGGTTTCTAGTTCTTAAGTTTATCAAATACATCAATCTTCCTTTTCCTATAATAAACACAATCCTTTCTTGTAGCATCCCACTGCTCATAGAAATCTCAGTCTATGCTCTCTGAAGCTGATCTCTTACCATCTGACTTAAGAACATCCATTCCCTTCTCACTTATGTGACCAATCCTACAAAGCCACACCTATGCAATAGAAGTGGAATCAGTAATACAAGCAAGTAGATAAAGAGTACCTACTTTCTTACCACATGCTAATTCAAGTGCATCTACTGTGAGAGTTCTTGTGCATCTCTCATCACCCAACTTTCCTGAAGTAATTAGCAACATCTTCAAGACTGGGACCTGCATGACCTCCTTCAACACCCATGTGTTGGCTACCTACAATTTCAGCAACACTTCCCCTTTGCCAACAATTTGACAAGGCTCACCAACCCCTCTACTTGGGGCTACATGGAAAGAGTCAATAGATCTATTAACCAAGATTCAACTTTATCCAAAGCATCTTGTGAAATAACACCTACAACATCTGCATCTTCAGTTCCTTCATGTTGATCTGCTACCAACCAATAATATTTCTTTACCTGCTCTTTCTTTCCATAACACCGTAATTGACCATTCGTGCTACTCAGTTTCTCCATTCTTAGCTTTCTTTCTTCTACCATTGCTCTACTCCCACTCAATTAGAAACCCCTAAGAGTGACCTGTAATCAAACACAAAACCTGCTCCCTACAACCTTAGCTCTAATACCAATTGTTAGGATCCCGTGGAAGCATAATTGATTACCATATACAAGCAACTAAGATACAGAATTAAACCAGAAGTAACAAGTAACTAGAAACTAGAAACAACACAGAATATGAGAGACAATACCCAATTGTATTAATACTCATTCAGAAAAGAATACAATAAAGAAGATGCCACTTCTTCTTCACACCTCTCAGAGGCTTCCCACACCTCAAGTGTACAGTAATTCTTTCCTCAAAGCTCTCTCTCTTACGGTCCCAACACACAACTCAAACACAGAGTTGGTGTTCACCTCCAACTAGTCAGTATCCACTACTGCCAGTACACAAGTGCTCCATGCACTCCACAAGTACTCCACGCACTCCAAGTACTCAATGTACTCTAAGTAGATCTCCCCTAAACTTGCAACAACCTGCAACTCAAATGATCTTACTTATGGAAGGATCTACCTTGCCTTCCACTTTGCTCTCCAACTGATTACACATCGTACTCCAAGTAGATCTCTCCTGATCTTGCTCCCTATTGTGTTGCTATCACCTTGATTCTGTTGCCACCTACAAATCAACTTGGTTCTGCACACCTGTAAACCTAGACCATGCACACACATACACCTATAGATCAATGATCTTACTTGCCATGTAGATCTCCAAACATGGCCTTGCACACCTACTGACCAAGATCCTACATACATGAAGAATCCTTCTGATTCTCCAAACCAGCACCCACACTTGGTACTGTGGCACTAAGAGGAACACACCTTGCTCTCTTCACACACAGAAGGAGCTAATATTTTCTCTCTTACATCTCATGCAAAAAATAATTAGACACCTAATTACAATAATTAGATCCATAGCTTCTAGTCTATTATTGGCTCTTAACATGCAAATGCTCAGTTCGTTCACAAGTTGTTTGTGTAACTGACAGTTCTAGAACTGCACAGGCGATTGAGGTTGATCCCTGTCTACTTGGAGGTGACCGATGTTAGCTGAATACTGTCAATGTCGGTTGCCTTCCTATCTACCCCTGACCGACGTTGGTTGGCCTGACCGATGCCGGTGACTGTGACACTCAGCACCCTCCTCCAATGTTTGCATCAGTGAAGCTTTTAGCTCCACAACCTAACATATGCCATGCCCCCAAATCTATTATGTGAGTGATGTATATGTATATTCTATAAATCTATATAAACAAATTTGAAATGGCATATCATGTTATGCCCCATGTGCAAAACTAGAGATCAAAACACTATGCTCTACACTATGCTTGTAATCTACTATCTAGTCCTATAGCTATGTCATGATGTATGAAGTTGTATGTGTGAGATGTGTAGTAATGTACATGAACCTAAATCTAGTATCTAAGTTTGAATCTATAACATAAATACATCTAATCTAAACCACTATATCTGACTAGTCTATATATCTATAAGCAGAAATCACTATGGATCCATATGATTTGAACCACTATATTTGAATAGTCTATGTATCTATAAAATGAAGGTATATCCCCCTAGATGTCTTGAGTAATGTTGAGTGACCCATGTAATCTGAATCAATGTATATTTTGACCAATCTAAGATGAATATGATAATCTAAATATTGGAGGTACAAAAACCATGTTGAGTGACCCATCTAGTCTAAATCACTATATATTTTGATCGATCTAAGCTGAAGCTGATTGTTGGAGGTGTAAGAACCATGATGTATCCACTTATGAGAGTGGATGTGTATGTTGGGAAAGTGTAGGAATAGAAATAGTAGGAATGATGCCCCTCTTTTGGGGAGAGGAATGAAATTTGTGATAAAGGACCTTGTGCCAAAAGTGATGACTAGTGGCATGATTAGAAACAAGTTTGGCTTATTTTGAGGAGATTGAAAGTTTGCTTGATTGATTAGGCTAAGTTATTTGATAGTTAAGTGAGTCTTTAATTGGTTAAGATCAAGGTGTATGTCTAGATATAAAATAGGTATAGAGAAGTGTGTGCTATAGTAGGTGGAGGATGTAGTAAGAGAGGAAGGCCTATGTGATGTTTAAGGTATCATTATTATGATTCCATGGAGGAAAATGATCTATAAAACAAAGCTATGAGATTGAAGTTATAGGCAAAATGGTGTTTTGATTTGGATGAAAAAGTTGTTTAATATAGGAAAGTTGGATTGATTCTTGATTTATTTGTGTATTGACTAGTTTGAGATTTGGAGCTTTGGGGTAGGAGATATGCCAAGGAGATAAGCACCTACCGTGACCCAATTTGAGTAGTTGGTAACCTAGTTTAAGGATAGTGGGGAGGTTACCTTGGTAAGTAAATGAAACATATGATTTTTGCCTATTTGGAAGTTTGTTGATGTTTTTGAGCTATTTGAAGTGTTTTTAGGAAATTTCTACAAGTTTTAATGCTCTTATCTAGGAGTCAATGCTATTGTCTAATATACATCATTGTTGTCTAGGTTTCTGTGTTGTTGTCGAATGCTATTGTCCTTTTGCAATGCTATTATCCATTAGGGATAGGTTTCTAAGTTTTTGAGTTATTTCCTATTATTGTGTAGCTTAGCTATTTTCCTTAACATGGTTGATATATATATATATATATATATATATATATGCTATTTTTTGTGATTGTGTAGGGTAAGGTACAAATGAGGGAGTTCCATAGAGGCCAAGTAATGGAGACACTAAGATTATTACCTTTATCAGTAAATGAGAGGGATATGATGGATAGGGTAGGGTTGGGTCATTAGGCACTATGTAGTGGGATAGGTATCTGATTACCAGCTTATGTGAGAGGTGGAATGTAGACACATGTAATTTTTGGCTTCCTACTAGAGATATTATGATTACTCTAGGTGATGTGTACTATATTTTTCATTTAATGATTAGTGAATGGCATGTGATTTTATGGGATGACATGGGTACTGATGTTATTGATCGTGCATCCTTGTATTTTGCTAGTGTGCCCTTGAGCATACATAGGAGAGGTAGTGATAGTCATGTATTATTGTCAATTATTGTGTAGTCAAGTGTTCTGTATATGAAAAAGTGGTTAGCTATGTTGTTGGCTTCATTTTTTATATGGATAGGAGTGGGGTTTCAATTGCATATAAGATGCATAAGATCATGCATAGTATAGAGGTATATGGCACTATGTTCTCATAGGGTAGGACTATGCTTGCCCACTTATACAAGGATTTTACCAGTTTATTTAGGAGGTATTTAGTGGTGGTATTATTAGGCTAATGAGCAAATAGCAGTTGTGTGACTGATAGGATTATCAAGGGAGAGATGGGCACCTCCATAACCATTTGAAGAGTAGTGGATGAATATGTTGGCTATTTAATCTCTTGGGATAGATCACTATAGATGATTTTTAGATATATTGGTGCCTCAGTATATCATATGAAAGCCATAGAGGATTCCTTGGGTGGCTCATGTCAGGAATCTAGAACAACAAACATGCTCTGATACCAACTGTCAGGATCTAAGAAGCACAAGTGATTACCTTGTATAAGCAACTAAACATGCAGAATTAAACCAGAATCACAAGTAACTAGAATTCAGAAATAACACAAAATATGAGAGACAATACCAAATTGTATTAATACTCTTCCAATAGGAAATACAACAAAGAATATGCCACAGTATTCTTCCTTACACACCTCTAAGGCTCCCACACCTCTAGGGCATAAATAGTAAATCTCTTCAAGAGCTCACTCTCTCTCTTACGGTCCCAACAAGAAACTCCCACATAGAGTTGTTGTTCACCTCCACTAGCTAGTAACAATACTGCTAGTCCACCAGTCAATAACAATACTACCAGTACATAAGTATTCCACATACTCCACGACCGATTACACACCGTACTCCAAGTATAAAATGTACTCCAAGTAGATCTCACTTGATCTTGCTCCTTGATATGTTGCTGTCACCTTTGATCTTGCTACCCTGTAGACCTCCTTTGACCTCGCACACACACACCTACAAATCAATGATCTTACTTACACATGTATATCTCCAAACGTGGCCTTGCACACCTGCCAACCAAGATCATACACACATGAATAACCCTTCTGATTCTCCAAACCAACACCCCTGTGGATCTTCTACCAGATCTTGCTATCCCATAGATTTATCTGATCATACACACTCGGCACCCCTATGGAACTAGGAGGAACACACCTTGCTCTCTTCCCTCTGAAGGAGCTAACCTTGCTCAACTCAACTAGCACACATTACAATACAGCCCATGAGTCTATTATATAGATCCCATGCAAAAAATAATTAGACATCTAATTACAATAATTAGATCCACAGCTCCAAGACTAAAATTAGCCTTTAACATGCAAACAACCGGTTCATTAACAAATTGTCCATGAAACTCATAGTTCTAAACTACACAAGCGACCGACGTTGGTCCCTATCTATCTGGGGATGACCGATGTTGGCCGATCCCTGACAAATGTTGACAACTTCTTGTCTACACCTAATCGATGTAGGTTGGCTTAACTGACGCCGGTGACTGTGACACTTAGAAACCTCCTCCCATGTCTACATCAATGAAGCTTTTAGCTCCACAACCTAATAATCTCCCACTTGGAGATAAATAGCTACACTGTACCTGTACCTATACATCATCTAATTTGTTTCTTGGCTTGTATCCCTCTTCAAGCTCAACCTTGAAGACCAACCACCAAAAAACTTGTGGTGCACCTCCTGTCATCCAAATAACCTACCATATCTGAAGTCTTGACCCTGCATAGCATGAATCCTTGCTGCTGGTCCCTCTCAAAAACTTGAGAACCCACTGAACCGCTTTCCAGTGCTTCCATCCCGAATTGACTACAAACTTTTTGACAGCACCCACTGCTTGGGCAAACTCAGGGAGTACACATGTACTCAACCTCATCATGTGATTGGGGACCCTATTCTATGAACTGTCCATCCATAGGTGTGCTTGCCATTCTACATCCTACACTACCTTCACACAATCATCCTGTGACAACATCAACTTGTGATCTCCCTGTCTCTAGGATTATTCATGCCAAAGAATTTTGCTGATCCCAAATCCTTCATGGCAAACCACTGAACTAACCTTACCTTCAACTCAACAAAACCCTACATGTCTAAACCTACAACAAGCATACCATCCACATATAGTAACAAGATAAAGTTATGACCATCATCCACCTAGCAAGACAAACACAATGGTTATAATGACACTGACTAAAGCCATTCTTTGTCATCCACCTGTCAAACCTGTATCACTATCCTGCAGCTTCCTCAAGACCATATAACTTGGCCTTGCATCTCATGTATCCATTCTCTCTATTCTTTAAACAAGGTATCCATTCATCTTTCAGTGCTTTCATCCTGGTTGGAAACCCTACCAAATCTCTTGTTTGGTTCTGCATCCTAGGAATCAAATTCCTCATTCATGCCATGCTCCCATTGTTTCCTAGATCCTTCCTGCTCTGTAGTGAGAAATGAGTATAAAGAAGAGGAAAAAATTGAGGCTTACTTACCCTTTCAGTCCTCCATATGGGTGTTTGAGACTCCTTGATAGCTTGCTATCTACCTAAAATCTGTTTTAGTGACTGACCTCGATCACCACACAATCTGCATCCGACCGACATTGGTTCCATGTGACTATCCAGGTCACTAACACCAATTATCCTATCGACGTCAGTCTCCACCTACCTAACACCACCAAATTCTTTGGTCTGTAATTTCAGCCACACTTCCCCTTTGCCAATACTTTGACAAGGCTCACCAACCCCTAAATAAATCTTTCCAAAGTCTCCATGGACCTTAACATGGAAAAATACTCTATTTGGGGCTGCATGGAAAGAGGCAATAGAATCTATAAACCAAGACTCTACTTTATCCAAGGAACATCCGAGAGCATCCTGTGTAACAACACCTGCAACATCTACTTCTTCAATTCCTTCATGCTGATCTTCTACCAACCAACAATATTTATTTACCTGCTCTTTATTTCCATAACACTATAATTGATCATTCGTGCCTTTGAATTTATCCATTCTTAGTGTACTTTCTTTTACCATTGCTATACTCCCACTCAATCAGAAACCCCTGAGAGTGACATGTAATCAAACACAAACCTGCTCCCTGCAACCTTAGCTCTGATACCATTTGTCAGGAATCTAAAACAACAAACATGATCTGAAACCAACTGTCAGGATCTAGGAATCATAATTGATTACCTTGTATAAGCAACTAAACATGTGGAATTAAACTAGAATCACAAGTAACTAGAATTTAGAAATAACACAGAATATGAGAGACAATACCCAAATTTATTAATACTCTTCTAGAAAGAAATACAACAAAGACGATGCCATAGTCTTCTTCCTTACACACCTCTAGGGCTCCCACACCTCTAGGGCATAAATAGTAAATATCTTCAAGAGCTCACTCTCTCTCTTACGGTCCCAATAAGCAACTCACACATAGAGTTGTTGTCCACCTCCACCAGCTAGTAACAATACTGCCAGTCCACCAGTCAGTAACAATACTGTCAGTACACAAGTACTCCACATACTCCACAATTGGGTACACACCATACTCCAAGTACACAATGTACTCCAAGTAGATCTCACCTGATCTTGCTCCTTGATATGTTGCTATCACCTTTGATCTTGTTACCCCACAGACCTCCTTTGACCTCGCACACACACACCTACAAATCAATGATCTTACTTACACATGTAGATCTCCAAATGTGGCCTTGCACACCTATCGACCAAGATCATACACACATGAAAAACCCTTCTGATTCTCCAAACCAGCACTCCTGTGGATCTTCTACCAGATCTTGCTATCCCATAGATCTATTTGATCATACACACTCAGCACCCCTGTGGAACTAGGAGGAACACACCTTGCTCTCTTCCCTCTAAAGGAGCTAACCTTGATCAACTCAACTAGCAAACATTATAATACAGCCTATGAGTCTATTGTATAGATCCCATGCAAACAATAATTAGACATCTAATTACAATAATTAGATCTGCAGCTCCAAGACTAAAACTAGCCTTTAACATGTAAACAATCGGTTCATTAACAAACTATCCATGAAACTCATAGTTCCAAACTGCACAGGCGACTGACATTGGTCCCTATCTATCTGGGGATGACCAACATCAGCTGATCCCTAATCAATGTTAGCAACTTCCTATCTACACCTGACTGACTTAGTTGGCCTGACCGACACCGATGACTATGACACTCAACAACCTCCTCCCATGTCTACATCAGTGAAGCTTTTAGCTCCACAACCTAACAATCTCCCACTTAGAGATAAATATCTGCACTATACCTATACCTGTACACCATCTAATTTGTTTCTTGGATTGTATCCCTCTTCAAGCTCAACCATGAAGACTAACCACCACAAAACCTATGGTGCACCTCCTGTCATCCAAGTAACCTACCATATTTGAAGTCTTGACCCTACATAGCATGAATCCCTAGTACTGGTCCCTCTCAAATACCTGAGAACCCACTAAACCACTTTCCAATGCTTCCTTCCTAGATTGACTACAAACTTTCTAACATCATCCACTACTTGGGCAAACTCAGGGAGTACACATGTACTCAACCTCATCATGTGATTGGGGACCTTGTCCAGTGAACTATCCATCCATAGGTGCACTTGCCATTTTGCATCTTGCACTACCTTCACACAATCATCCTGTGACAACATCAACTTGTGATCTCTCTGTCTCTAGGATTAGTCATGCCAAAGAATTTCTCTCCTCCCAAATATTTCATGGCAAACCACTAAACTAACCTTACCTTTAGCTCAGCAAAACCATGTATGTCTAAACCTACAACAAGCATACCATCCACATACAGTAACAGGATAATGTCACGACCATCATCCACCTGGTAAGACAAACATAATGGTTACAATGACACTGACTAAATCCATGCTTTGTCATCCACCTGTCAAACTTGTACCACTATCCTGCAGCTTCCTCAAGACCATATGACCTGGCCTTCCATCTCATGTATCCATTCTCTCTATTCTTTAACCAAGGTATCCATTCATCTTTTAGTGCTTTCTTTTCGACTGGAAACCCTACCAAATCTCCCATTTGGTTCTGCATCCTAGGAATGAAATTCCTCATTCATGCCATGCTCCCACTGTTTCCTTGATCCTTCCTGCTCTGCAGTGAGAAACAAGTATAAAGAAGAGGAATAAAGAATTTGAGGCTTACTTACCCTTTTAGTCCTCCATATGGGCATTTGAGACTCCTTGATAGCTTACTATCTGCCCAAAATTTGTTCTAGTGACCGACCTCGGTCACCACACAGTCTACATCCGACCAACGTCAGTTTCATGTGACTATCTAGGTCATCGATGCTAGTTATCCTACTGATGTCAGTCTCCACCTACCTGACACCATCGACTCCTCTAGTCTGCACATGACCGATGTTGGTGCCTATCTGTTTGACATCTATTACCCTTGACCGATGTTGATACTTATGTTTTCCTATGAGTGATGACTTTTTACCCATGAGCTCTCTTTGGATCAAAACCCTATCCAAACTGCCCTGCTCAGAGTTACTCAGTCCCATCCACTAATCTCTATCCATCATCTCCTCTAAGAACACCAAGGCTTTCCAGTTCTTAAGTTTGTCAAATACATCAAACTTCTTTTTCTTGCAATAAACACAATCCTTTCTTGTAGCATCCCACTACTCACAGAAATCTTAGTCTATGCTCTCCAAAGCTGAACTCTTACCATTTGACTTAAGAACGTCCATTCCCTTCTCACCTATGTGACCAAGCCTAAAAAGCCACACTTGTGCAACAAAAGTGGAATCAGTAATACAAGCAAGTAGATAAAGAGTACCTACTTTCTTACCACATGCTAATTCAAGTGCATCCTTGGAAACATTCTAAGAATCTACTGTGAGTGTTACTATGCATCTCTCATCACCCAAATTCCCTGAATAAATTAGCCACATCTTCAAGACTGGGACCTTCATGACCTTCTTCAACACCCATGTGTTGGTCACCTGTAATTTCAGCCGCACTTCCCCTTTGCCAATACTTTGATAAGGCTCACCAACCCCTAAATAAATCTTTCCAAAGTCTCCATGGACCTTAACATGGAAAAATACTCTATTTAGGGCTGCATGGAAATAGGCAACAGAGTCTATAAACCAAGACTCTACTTTATCCAAGGAACATCCCAGAGCATCCTATGCAACAACACTTGCAACATCTGCTTCTTCAGTTCCTTCATGCTGATCTTCTACCAACCAACAATATTTCTTTACCTGCTCTTTCTTTCCATAACACTGTAATTGATCATTCATGCCTTTGAATTCCTCCATTCTTAGTGTACTTTCTTCTACCATTGCTATACTCCCACTTAATCAGAAACCCTTGAGAGTGACCTGTAATCAAACACAAACCTGCTCCCTGCAACCTTAGCTCTGATACCACTTGTCAGGAATCTAGAACAACAAACATGCTCTGATACCAACTATCAAGATATAGGAAGCACAATTGATTACCTTGTACAAGCAACTAAACATGCAGAATTAAACCAAAATCACAAGTAACTAGAATTCAGAAATAACACAGAATATGAGAGACAATACCTAATTGTATTAATACTCTTCCAGAAGGAAATACAACAAAGAAGATGCCATAGTCTTCTTCCTTACACACCTCTAGGGCTCCCACACCTCTAAGGCATAAATAGTAAATCTCTTCAAGAGCTCACTCTCTCTCTTATGGTCCCAACAAGCAACTCGCACACAGAGTTGTTGTTCACCTCCACCAACTAGTAACAATACTGCCAGTCCACCAATCAGTAACAATACTGCCAGTACACAAGTACTCCACATACTCCATGATCGAGTACACACCATACTCTAAGTACACAACATACTCCAAGTAGATATCACTTGATCTTGCTCTTTGATATGTTGCTGTCACCTTTGATCTTGCTACCCCGCAGACCTCCTTTGACCTCGCACACACACACACCTACAAATCAATGATCTTACTTACACATGTAGATATCCAAATGTGGCCTTGCACACCTACTGACCAAGATCATACACACATGAAGAACCCTTTTAATTCTCCAAACCAGCACCCCTATGGATCTTCTACTAGATCTTGCTATCTCGCAGATCTATCTGATCATACACACTCAGCACCCCTATGGAACTAGGAGGAATACACCTTGCTCTCTTCCCTCTGAAGGAGCTAACCTTGCTCAACTCAACTATCACACATTACAATACATCCCATGAGTCTATTATATAGATCCCATGTAAACAATAATTAGAGATCTAATTACAATAATTAGATCCACAACTCCAAGACTAAAATTAGCCTTTAACATGCAAACAACCGATTCATTAACAAAATATCTGTGAAACTCATAGTTTTTAACCATACAGGCGATTAACATTGGCTAATCCCTGACTGATGTCGGTAGCTTTTTGTCTACACCTGATTGACATCGGTTGGCCTGACCGATGCCGATGACTATGACACTCAACAACCTCCTCCCATTTTTGCATTAGTGAACCTTTTAGATCCACAACCTAACAGCTCAAGGATGTAATTTAGCTACAATATGTGAGGGTTAGTTGTTGGTTACATGACCACTAGGTTAGAGTGTATGAGTGCTTTTAGTATGAGTGCATGACTATATAATTTTGGGTACCATAGGATGTGCCCCCTATAGCATGGGTGTGGGTGAGGAGTACATAGGCACCAATGAGGGTAGGAGCTCATGGGAGACCTACTGAGTCTAAGTTAGCACCATTACCCTTGGATGTGCAAGATGTAGCTATAGATATTCTTGATGTAGATAATTTTAGATGCATAGAGGTATATACCACATGGTGGACAAGGCATCAATGTGATATATTATATCTTGTTAGTGGAGGGGATGCCTTCAATTATGAGGGTCCTATACCAATCTAGATGATGAGAGGTAAGCATTGATTATATTTGAATTGTGTACAAGTTTGTCCTTGTTTTAGCTTATTTTGAATGTATATGGATAATGTAATGTTTGTAATTTTTAATGTAGATGAAGTGAGAGGTGCTCAGGATGAAGCACCTACTAGGGGAGGAGGTGGAGATGAGGGGTTCTAGGAGACCATCATTGAGTTGACACTCAAAGAGCTTATATGGCATGTTCTTGATGATGTGTTGGAGTGTTTGATAGAGAAAGTGATAGTTGTATCTAGTGTTTATGTTTATTTATTTGATAGAGATATTATATCAATAATTGCATATGTTAGAGTAATAGGAGAGAGGGATGAGCTAAGGGATAATCTAGATAGGCATAGGATGCCTCCACCTGACTATGGTTCTATTAGCACTAGGATCATAGATGAGGACACAAAGCTTTAGAGGTAATATACATACTTATATGAGGAGCCCAGTTGGCTATTGGAGTGAGAGAGTCATTGTAAGACGCATATAGGAGCTCAAGGAGGTGCAGGGCCATCAAGTGCTAGAGTGGACTATGGGACTAGTACTAGAGGAAAGATCGATACTGAGAGTGAGGGAATGATTCCCATTCATGATTGATTGTATCTTGATATGATGTATATGATTTGAAAACATTGTTATATATATATATATATATTATTTGGATTTTGACTCATGCATACTATGTTATGGGATTTGAAATATATTGTTATATTCATTTCATATGGTTATTTTAGAAGTAGTTGAATTGGTATTGATGTTAAGGCTACACATGTTTGAGTAAGTTTAGGTACACTTTCTATTTTTCCTTTATCCTAGTATTTCACTTTACTACATCAATATAATAAAGGGGGGGCAAATGTAGTCATATAAAATGTGAAAATTGGTAACTTGAGTGTAGTTTGTGATACCTAGCCCATAGGTCCCTCTTGCTTGCTCTCATGACCCTCATAAGCATATTTCCACTACTTCCCCATCATCTGTAGCCTTCCAGACCTTATCCTAGCCAAGTAAAACTACTTTTCCCATGACAAATCCATCCCCCATGTCTTGTACCCTTAGTACTATGGTGTCCAACTTGGACTATAGCACCAAGCCTTTTAGTGTCCATTTTTATGCTCCTATCCAAGTGCATTTTTACCTCTAATGGTCAGTTTCATCTAGTTCTTATCCCCCTTCTTGTTAGTCTAATGTGAGCACATTCAATCCATGACCAATAAATCCATATAAAATCCCATTTAAATATCATTTATAATGGGTTGGAAAATATCAAAAAGTAAACAAGAATACAAGCAAAACCACTAAGTCAATTTTCCCTATTCTCTGCATATAGCCAACCAATACTACTACAAGATTATTCAAATCCTTACACCAGTCCCTAGCCACCTCCAACACATCTAGTTTAGCATTTTTTTATCTTCATACACATTATTTCACAAAGCACATCAAGTGGGAGATCTACATATGGATTTATCTCTCTTCAGAGTATTGGTATGTAGGCAACATGCCCACACAAGGGGTTTGGATACACGTTCAATGAATTTACACACACTAACCCCCCCTCTTTCCTAAATTTTGTCAAAGTATAATGGATTCTAGGGTTTGAAGACTAAATAAACTCTACATGGAGTTCCATAGACATATAATAGTCAAAACTTCATAGGCAAGCTCACATAGAGACAATGAAAAAAACCCAAAAATCTCACGTCTCCTAGACAATAGTGGTAGAAGAGGACTATAGCACCAAAACCTAGGCTGTCATATTTTAGCACTCCTATCCAATCAATAAATAAAGGCAAGATCCTAATTTTCAATACTTTCCCAGTCTTGTATAGTGAATTTTAGACCCTACAACAGTCATCTCAATCAGTTTCTAGCTAAGTCTTATTTTTCTCCCTTATTACTATTTTTAGAAAGATTCAAATTGTAGTCAAATTATACAAACTAGTAGCTTAATTATTGAATATTTATTTACTAATTTTATTACTCTAGACCCTTAAAAAAATTAGGAATAATACACCAATATTCTTAAAATTATTAAATCATATTCTAATGTTCTCTTACATACACCTTTGGAACAACACATAGTGACAACTCCCTTGCCATATAAATTTGTGGCACCTAAACATACATTATATGATGTTAAGGGTGACTTAGAGAACCATTTCTAAGATTTTCATGTAACATGTTTGGACTATATTTCCAATGATTGGCTTATCACAAAGTTTTTTCCATGTATTTTAAAGGATTATGCCTTACATTGGTTTTATGACTTACTAAATCAATCTATCACAACATTCAATCCTTTGGCAGACATGTTTTTAGCATACTTCTCCATAAATATCGACGATGAGATCTCATATGCTCAAATTGCATAGTTAAAACAAAACTCAAATGATCCTATTTTAGAGTATGTCTTATGATACAAAACTATATTAGATAAATTAACTAGACCCACAGAAGACAAAGAGCTTTAGAACATCTTAAAATAGATTATTTTATGGTCATTACATGAAGCTATCTTGTTTATAAAGTTTCCAACATTCACATATTTGTGCCACATATTAAAAGAAAGAGAGGTCAAGCTTCTATCAATGGGAAAACTAAAATATACCAATGGATCAAAATCAACTACTATGAGTTCAAGTAAAAATTCATACAAGGTAAGGTCCATTGAGAATAAGAGTGATCAAAAGACAATAGTTAATATAGGTTCAAATCCATCTTCTTTTTTAGTTTTATCTATTCTACAACTCTGAATATTTACCAACCTTCTAGAATCACCCACATGAGATTTACATCAACTATTGGAATGCAATGTCATATCTCTCCCTCTCATCAAAAAAGTTAATACAACACAACCTCTTCTAAAACATTATGATTCTAATGCATTCTATGAGTTCTGTAGAGCACCAAGCCATACATTAAATAGATTCATAAGCCTAAAACATAAGATACAAGATTTAAATTAGGATAACATTATTAATATGGTCACACCCATTGAATCACCAATAGTACAAAAAATAGAAGTTGAGGCATTAAAGATATTCTTAGATTTATTTTCAAAGCACACATCAAATGAGGCAGGGAGCACTTTAGGTGTTCACTACACATATCAGGGACATCCAACAATAACTTCATATCATACTATTATAAAGGAGGCACACCCATTATATGATATCATTGGTAAGTACCACACCATAGTTCCAATTAGACCACTCATCACCTTATTAGACCAGAAAATTATTGATGATGATACAAATTTACATGTACTTTTTGTATAAGCCTACATAGATCATCATCTTATCTAGAGTGTTATGGTTGACAATGGGTCAAGAATTGACATGTGTAGTATGACACTTTTACAACATTTAGGGTATTCAAAGAAGGATAAATTCCCCTAGACATAGTTATTAGTGGTTTTAGTGGTCATGTTTAGAGCTCCATTAGGGAGATTGTGCTTCCATTTTAGGTTAGACCACCACATGTGGCCACTCAATTCTTAGTAGTACCTAGTGTAGGAATGTTTGATATGTTATTAGGTAGGCCATGGATAAAGAAGTTAAAATCCATCCCATCCATAGTGCACAGATGCCTGAAATACATACATAATTAGGTGGTAAAATTTGAGGGCCTTTCATATGAGTATTCCCTACCTATTCTATAAATAGTTATAACATAGTTATCATATATATCAAAATTATCATTTAAAACTTAGAACATGATTTCTATTGATACACAACAAAATTTAGTAGATCCACCAATGTAGGTGAGGTATACTCCTGTAGTATTGACATGTACACATACTCTCCCATGGAGACCATTATTAGAGAAAACCCTACAACAGAGATATGCCACATATTCTAGAGGGCCTTCCTCCACTCACTTTTTTATATCAATATTATTAGGTTCTCAAGGTTCTTAACATAGGGTACCTATGTCAACTATAGATTATTCTACTAGTTGTGTTCCTAAGACTCATATAGTTCACAGGACCTCATAGTCAGCACCATAGATTTATAACACCACTACACATGTAGATATAGATACAAATATAGATCACTTAGAATAATAGATTATGGTATCATAATTTGCCTTTCACACAATAGGCATGACCACGATTTCCTTATTTGACATAGATCATAATGATAGTATCACATGAGACTCATTGGTTAGTATGGTTCCTCCCTTATTGTACATACTTTCCCTCTCTCTTACTCCTACATAATTCATTTTCATATTGCTTGTACATAGTTTATTTACATAAAATATAAAAATAATACAATATTTCAAAAACACAAAAAAATTCAAATAATTACATAGAAAACACAAAATTTATAGATTGTATGCATTATTATGTTTACATTTATTATGTTTTCTAGATACTACATATGTTAACTATCTTAGTATATTTGGTTTTATCATACATACATGTTTCACTTATTCTTGTCAAGTGATTGCAAATTGCTTATAGGACTCTGGCCCACTACACTAATATAAACTTGCTATTATCTACACACTGGGGGCATATACACCGATTCATATTTATTCACTTGACACATTCACCCACTTAGGGTCATATTATACATAGTTTCGATCACTAGGTTATATCCTTAGATAATTTACATTCTAGATTTAGCATTATTATATATGGATATTGATAATTGATACTCATAGTTAATTTTTTTACTAATTACTACTACTTTAGACTCAACATATGTACATTTTATATTTTACATAGATTTGTATTACATATTCATGAATGCTTTCATTTCTAGCTTACCTAGTTTAGACTTGATTATTTTTTTATGCTTCTTCTAATCAAGGGCATTTGAATATGCCATTTTTCTTTAGTTCTATGCCACTTATATTCATAATATGTATGCTTTGGACATTTCTCATGTCCTTATGTTTTCTTTTTTTATTATGTATGTATAAATTTAAACATGTCCTACTATGTGTCTCTAAGCCAACTTTCTTGTTGATTGCGAATGTGGACATTTGAACATGTCCTTGTATGTCTTGTTTCTTAGATTTAGTGACATGTGCCCATGTCCCTTATATTATGTCCCCTTGGTATAATTTGTGTGACTCATGTGTTTTATATGTATTATTTCTTGATTGAATTATGGCCATGGCACTTGTATTTACTTGTTACAAACACCATTTTTAAATTCCATGAAGGGCCTCATACAACTACCCTTCATACTTGGGTGCAAGATGGACATCATGCCCCATCCCCCTAGGTAGCTACCCAGATTTACTTAGATTTGATATTACATACATTGATTACATCTATATTGACACCCTTTTGGAATGATATGCATGACATACATATCATATTACATACTTATGCTTAGATTTCCTTACATTCTAATGTTATGTATGCACATTATATAGTATTATCACATAATTATTATAAATGGTCTAGATAACAAACATTTTTTATAGAATTATATTTTGAGGATATTTCTTACACAAATTCAAAAACTCCCCTCAAAATAGGGGGCATTCATAGGGGTTTGTCACAATTATCAGGCTCCTATATTACATTCACAATACATTCTTTAACACACAAGCTCAGTTACAAAAAATCAAACATAGGTAAACATAATGGGAAAATAGTGACTTATAAAATAATGCTATATCAAAAAATTTAGACAAGGACACTAGTACCACATGGTGTTACTATCCAAGATATGGTACTAATATCCAATAGCTTAAGTTTTAGAACAAGATAGATTGGATAAAATAGTATAATAGGTATAGTATAGGTTTGTAAGATTTAGTTAAAGGTTTATCAGTTATACTCAATTTTGATCAAATTAATACTAGTTCAACTTAGGTTCATACCAATTTTAATATATTTGGGGCATCATGTGTGACATGACCATTCCCATATTAAATTCAAGTATTTAGATATAGTTTATTATAACTTAGTCTAGAATCCATATACTTATATATCATATTTGGGGGCATATGAACAAGACATTATTTTTGTATCTTTAATTACACACTATTTGAACATATGGAATGATAAATTACATGTCATATTAAACACTATATACACTCAACATAATATTCTGAGTTATAACCAATTTCATGCCTTACTCCATATGCAGTGTTTGGTATTCTCAAGTGTCCTAGAGCTACCTAATATACCTGAGTGGCCACAAAGCTGAAATACATATCTAGATTTACTATGTTAGACATTTACACTACTTCACACATTTTAGTTTCACATGCATATACTACACATAGGTGGGCAATGATAGAGTCATGACCTACTTGAGTTTTTAATCCACCCACATGAGAGGGTTTGACACACTATTAGTCTAATCTAATTTATTCACATGTCATGATCTACCAAGTAGGGGAGGGAAATGATGGATTAAAAATTAGATTGAGTTATTTAGCCACCCACACATGAGGATTGATAAGTCTATCATTTTAGTCTAATATATTCATTAAGTAATCACTATATACATGCACACATACATGACATGCATTGATCATGCTTCATGTATGTGGACTCAACTTCACATACTCAAATTTAGTTTCACAGGCTTAAACTCTTAGTTAAGTCCATGTACACTTATTTTTACTTTATCCTAGTAATTTTTCTTTGTTGCATTTCTATAATAAATGGGGGGTGAAATTTAATCACCCAAAAGTTGTATTTAAGTGCTTAGAGTGATAATTGAGACTACTTATTCCTAGCTTATCCATAGACCTATCCTATATCTTATTATCATATTTATCCAACATTTGTGTGGTATAAATACATGATTAATCAATCTAAAAGTAGTCCCAGACTCTCATTTTCTAATTTTGGCCCTTTATGCCTAGTTTCCTACTAGCTAGACACTAGCACCATGTGGTTCTAGTGTCCCCAAAATAGAACTAATGTCCTTCTCCCTAAATTTATAGAATGAATATATTTTAAAATACTAAAGGATTATAAGGTAAACCTAGACATATTTTATCACCCACACAAGAAATAAAATATTATAAATACATGACTTTTATCCCTCTAATGACTAGGTGAAAATTAGAAGCAAAATACACATTCAAACATGAAACAAGTTGAACGTAATTAAGGCTATCAATTCCTATTCTAATTATACATAATATCATCTAAAAAATCCTTTAGATTGTATTTTATATATTTCCAATATTAAACACATTCAAGGCACTCAAGGCCACTATCATACTAGCATCACTTGTACTTGCATTAGCACTCAAGTTGGGAGAACTACATTGGGCTTGATCCCTTCTTGGAATATTATTATATAGGTAACTCTCTTCAAAGTGAGGTGTTGATTATGTACAACCTATCCTACTAACAAACACACTTTTAATCTCATTCCCTAGTTGTATGGAGGATTAGGGTTTACATAATAAATCAATCATTACAAGTACAATACAGGCTCCTAGAATTCATGTGTGCAAGAACAAAATGTAGAGATAGAGGTGTACCCAAAAGTTCAAAACATTCTTATATAGAGGATACTACCACTAATATTATGACACTACTACCACTTTACCAATAATGAAACTATTATCCAAGTATGGTGCTACTATCTAGGATAGTTTTTGATACATTTATTTAGTTTACGACACTAAGACCAACTTCCATCTTAGTTTTTAGCACTTAGATTATTCACATAAGAACTAAGTCTTTATTTACACTATTTATTATTATTTTTATAAATGTCAAAGCTAGTCAATTATATAACAAATCATGGTTGTATTTAATTCATATTATTTATTTGAATTATTCTACTCATCCCTTTAATCAAACATAGGATTTACATGTGTTAAGTCCTAAAAGGTTAAAATAATAAGCCATAATTATTCCTAACCACCTATATTATTTGATTAAGGGTAATATTATTATAATCAATCCCCTCATGAGGATAATATGTAAATGTTTTAAACTAAGATTTAGCTATATATTCTTGGTATATATAAGATGTAGTCTCTTATTTTATGATAGGCTACTAAACCTTCTATATGGTTAGCATATGATGTAAATTATTTTATAATCCATAATCTTATGATTATCTAATTTCTTTAATTTCATAAACTTAATCATTTAAATTTATTATATTTTTCCATCCTTAACTTTTTTCTTGATTCTTTGGAGCATTAAATGTCCTTTATTATTCTTGGGGTCTAAAATGTTAACCCTTGTTTTAGTTTATTCTTCATGTATTTATTCATCAATCTATTTATGTTACATTTAAATAACTTTAGTGCACATTACAGTGTCCCCTCCCTACATTTATTCATCGATCTCTTCATTATGCACATTTTTTTGAAATATTTATTCTAAAACTTTGGGTGATTGTGTTACATGATCATGACTTACAATGGTTATACCTCATATAGGATTTTATCTTTGAATGTTTTGTAGCTGAATTTATACATTTACATCAATGGTGGACATCAAATTCTTATTCATAATTATTTTCTTCAAATTTAGTTAATTTATATTATCTTATATATTAGGCTTAGACCATTTATCATTTTTTATGAACATATTTTCTATCAACTTGAAAATATTTTCAATATTTGGGTGAGGTAATTTTTAATTTACATTCATTTTTATTTTTTATCCTCATTTATCTTAAATATATCCAATTTAAATTTTATATGTTTGAATTCATTGAAGGTCATGAGGTTTCTAAATAAGTCTTCCATTTAATTCTATTCATGTGAATGCATGCTCCTATTTTTAGCTCTTATCTTCTCACTAATAAACCTTTAAAAGTCACACATTCTCTTTTCCATCATCCTTAAAAAAAATTATAAATAAAATTTTATGGAAAGATAAGGGCACACCTATGGTGAAATATAAAATTGCTAATAATATCTATAAATTTAATAAACTAATTTTCCCACCTTGCCAAAATATTATTTAGTTGAATAAATTTTCCTTATTAATTTATTACATATTTATCTTAAAATTATATGAAGAGGTAATAAAAGTGGGGGGGGGGGGTGGAAATTATCTAAATAAAATATGAGATAATTCCCATCAGGTGTTAGACACCAATAAACCTAATTATGGATGGGGTTTTCTCCTAGAGTAAAAAACTATAGTGGCCTTAAGAATTTCATTGATCCCTTGCCTAATATTGGAATTGTTTTTCATGGAACAACTTGTATAAATTCTATAAAAATTAATCCTAAAATATAATTTAATATTATTTATTAAATTTTTAAAGTGTCAAGTCCAAGATTATATTGGTTTATGAATAACCATGCACGTCTTAATAACATTTGTGCACTCCCTTAGTCTTAGATTCTTGGATATATATTTATGGAGCATTATTTAATACCTATGAAAAAAATGTGAATAATATTTAAATTTATTTTATCCCATTGTCTTCTTATATCCATTCAATTATATAGATAAGAAGAAAAAATCATCATAAGTCAAAAAGTTATGATAGTTTAAAATGTATGTTAGAAAATCTTCCCTAACTTTATTTACTAATAATTCATATTATTATTGTAAAAACTTGTATCATAAACATGACATGTTGAAAATATGGCAAGAAAAATTTCACATCAAATGGGTCTAATATACTATCATCCATACATATTAAGGTGTGTGTGTGTGTGTGTGTGTGTGTGTGTGTGTGTGTGTGTGTGTGTGTGTGTGTGTGTGTGTGTGTGTGTGTGTGTGTGTGTGTGTGTGTGTGTGTGTGTGTGTGTGTGTGTGTGTGTGTGTGTGTGTGTGTGTGTTTGTGTGTATAGTTCCACATTATTATATATGCCATCATGATGAACATACCTATACTTTTTTAATTTGAGATCTAATTTATTTACATCAATTTTGAACATCCAAAAAATTATCTAGTTATTAAAGAATTAATATATTACACAATATTGAATTGTTCATCTTTTACCATCCTAAAGTGTTCATCATAATGCTCAAAAGTCCCTCAAATAATGTTGGGGGTTTAAATAAATTAGGAAATATGAATTTTCCAAAAATTATTGATTGGTCCACCTTGCCTTCCCCTATCCCAGTCATCAAAAAACATTTATTTCTATTAAACTGAAGTGAAGGATCTCTTTTATATTCCATCATATATTCTTAATAATACCATGTATTTAAATTTACCTCCTTAATAGGGGTTATCTTCAGATGCCCTTAATACACTAGTGGCAAGGTTCATTATGTGCCTCAAATTAATCTAGGTTTTTTAGTCTTTATCTTAATATACCATATGATAACATAATGTGGTGAAATTAATTACCAAATTTGGTATTTTGTGTATTAATTAAATTTTCCCTTTTGAGTGACTCAATTATTTCATATGATTGAAGTTATGAAGAAAGTATTTCTTATTTTTAGCCATTTTTAAAATTTCACTTTTAGGTATGGAAAATATATCTACTTAGTAATGAAGACCCAAAAATAAGATTTGTTATAAAGAGATTCATTTGCCTTTTCACCTTTATTTATTGTAATCATGTAGGTCTAAGTCCAAAAAGGAGAATAAGATTTTTATTGCTTTATTCTTTTATTTTTAATTCACCTTTGAGATTATTACAATGTTTATGTTAATTTTTTAAGGAATACAATATCTTGTCATATTTATATCCTATGTCAGTTATGGGGGCTTAGCTTCATTTATTCTCCTTCATGACTAGAGAAAATCTAGATAACAACTTTCTTTACTTTTCTGTTACCTAGCTTTTAGAACAACATATTATTATTTTGGTGGTATATAGGTGAACATCTAATGAATGATACATCCCTCTTTTCACCAAGGGTATTAGGTCTTAAAATTTTGGACCTTTATGAGTTATAAAGAGAATGAAATATACTTCAATGTTTATGCACTTTTTCTTGTGTGAGTTCAACCTTATTAGTTTATATGAGTTGACTTGACACTAAAAATATTAATATATTTACACTTATCCTATTTTATATTTACTCTTTTACACCTTTATTATTGACACATTCATAAATGATGAATTGAAAACGTCATGTTTCATTCATTTTCCCCTTCAATACTTCAATTGTGTGATAGTGTTTTTAATGTTATTACACAAAATGGACTGATGAGGTTAATTCTAATTTTCCTCAGTGGTCTTAAGGAATTTTAAAATTACCATACACATTTGATGACCCAATAATATTGATTCACCACTTATCTTCTTAAATTTTTTATCTTAATTTTTTTCATCGTTATGTTAAACCCAAAAAAGTTAAGTTTTTATTTATGACTTGTATTTTCCCTCCTTTGTGGATTAAATGATTTTTAACCCTAAATGATGAGTAAGATACTTAAATAATGTTATTTTTTTCATTTTTGACTCATATATTTAAATTCCTAAGGAAATATTAATGGTTTAATAGTATAACTCTAAAATTTTGGTATAGGGTATTTAGAGTTCTATCATTGGCTCCAACTTGTGAATAAATATCCATTATAGGTATTCAGATATCCTAGACTCATGTATTGATAAAAATTATTTTATACATTTAACCCATCCATAAATAATCATAAAAACTAATGATTCTACCACAATATATACATATAACATGATGTAATATGCATAAACTTGATTTTTTCACTTTATCACTTTATTGATAGTTTCTCATGCAAGGGATTATCGCCACACTAATCTCCATGAGTGAACATGATAAGGAGTGGACCAAAAATAGGTTGGGATTAAATCATGGTACTTTACAAAAGATGTTTGTATACTATTATATCATACCTTCATTATTATAACTTTGAGCTCATACGAGTCTCTTTCCATCTTAATTATTCATCTAATTTTAGTTCAATCTTGATACTACCCTATATTCTTACTATTTTTACCAAGTTGATACAATTTATTTCTTACTTTTATTTCCCTATAATTTATTAGCCTAGTCAATATCATTATAAATAGGTTCTCTATTAGTTGTACTATATTAACCTAGTTGATACCTTCATCTTAAAGATTAGGGTTAGTTTTAGATATTGGAGCCATAAATATAGGGGTCATATTATCATTCAAAATAAAACACATTCATATATTATGCATATTCTCACATTTATTATCCTAATTAGTATAAGGAGTTAGAGGTTAAAGTCTTATCTTGGAGGTTTAGTCTCTGTAAAGGTCTTTGAAGTTCAATAGGAAGAGTCATGTCAAAGGGGTATCCTAGTGTTTAGATTCCAAAACCAAGGTTGTATAGGTATTATTATTTATGTTTGAGGTCTTCAACCTAAAAAATCTATTATAAATGGAAATTTAAGCAAAAGGGGGAGATTAATGCACTTGCGAGTCCACCCAAAGATAACTTAATGTATCCCTATTCTCTTTATTTTATTTATTTATTAGATTGACTTTTTTTGTTCATTACCATATTCCACTTACTTATGATCCCACTTATACCAAATAATATGGTATAACTATAAGGTTAATTAATTTTTCCATTATCACCTTGGGTTTCATATACCACCATTAGTTTACCATTGCTCCACTTAATTTTATTATTATTAGAGTATTTGTATCCATATTGGATCTATGTTACCTTTATTTATTATTTCTTTGAATGAAGTATCATTATTACATATTTGATACACCCCATTTGTTATCATTGTTACTTATTGAGGCCTAGTGAGAGCCATACCTTGTATCATAGGTATAATATTTGAAACCCTATCCTATTTAAATTTGAGATGGATTATATTTTGATCGGCATGTAAAAATTATATATCATTACCCACTCAACAAAGTATATACAAGATATATTTTTATAACTTTGATTTTATCCTAGTCTATTGAAATAAATAGGATTGTTATAGGTTATCTTACCTTGTTCATAAATTCTAGTGAACCCAATGTGAATCTTATTCCACCTCTGGTTGGATCATTTTCATGTTTTTCCTTTTTTGGTATAAATTTTATCTTCATGACATCATAAATTTTAGTGATTATTTTTAGCCCAGCTATATCATCTAAATTGATATAATCTTCCTATATCCACAACTATATTGGCCAATTTGATATAATTTCTAATTTCTTCCTTCTATTTTGGTCCACTCATTATAGTTATATATTTATACCAACCATATTTTCCAACCCAATACAATTTTATTTTTTATTATATTGGCTAGCCTAATACAATCATATTTTCTTAGTTCTATTCCTACCGTATCATAAAAATTAAAATAATTTTCTTATAGCATCCATGTGCAACCAACTATGTTGTCCATTTTGATATAGTTTTCCATTTATATTTCAACATGTAACATGTTTTGGAATAATATAAAGAAATCCTACCAATATTTTTAGTTATTTTTATGGAAACAATCCTAATGTTATGGAATTAAATAATCTAAATAGAATTTTTAGCAATATTTCCATACCTTAAAATTTTATTATTTCTCAAATCACCTTGCTATTTTTTTTAATATGGCTTCAACTATATCCAAAACATATGATCCATATGAAAACCTTAAAATATATAGGTGTGGTCACACACTCCAAATACATGATGAAAAGTAGTGTGACATAGTGCATATAAATAAAATCAATATATTTATCTAATAATATCCTAAGCTTAGGCACAATGGTCACACAATTTTCTCTAACATCATGATGGAACCCCATGTGGAATATCCTTCTTCCCATACTTGTATTTTTTCCATAATACTTGGGGAAAACACATTTCTTGATTCCATATTTGCTACCTCATCCACCATCCCCGGTATATATACTAACATGGTGAGTGTATCTTTTAGTGGGCTACCCAAAGTGTTCACCTTAATACAAGAATTAATGATACATATAGTACATCTCAATAAACCACCTAGGAATATACATTAAAAAATTATATTTTTGTTCCTAACCAAGTTATATTACAAGAAATGAACCAAATGGCTACCAGTCAAGATTATAACAATGTTCAAAATTTAAATAAATAACCAACTTATGAAAATCTAATCTATACCTCAATAGTTTTAGTATGGAATTCAAAATAAAAAATCCATTAACCCCCACCTTATATATTCTCTTGGAAACCTCATTTCATAAACCATGCTTCACGATAAAGTCATAAAATACCTTAAAAATGAGCCCTTAGTCTCTTAGATATCTGAAATCAACATTGGTGGAATTACTCCTATAATCTCTTCAAATGGATACATCAATCATGATTTAAATTTGAATGAAATTAATAATATTTATAATGACATTTGAATAATTTTAGTAATATTTATAAGGAGTGCATTGAAATTAACATCTTTATAGTTATAAAAATACTAGTCAAAACCTTTTCTAGTGATGATTTATATTTGTATAATCAACTGAGGTTAACTCTATTTCTATATTGGAAGACTTATTTAGTGTATTGGTCCAATAGTTTTAATCCAATGATTTACCATAGAATACTTATCTAAATTTATCAATTGTAAGCAAGAAAAAATGATATTGCCCAGGAATTCATTGACTAGTTAAAATCCATAGCCAATAAATTCAAGAAAATTATGATAGAATATAACATATTCCATCTCTTTACTATCACATTAAGCATTAAATTTCAATAAATTTTTATGACCCTTTCTCCAATATCATTATAAAAATCCTTATTCCAAGATAAATAACAAGACTATCTTCTGATACAAGTTTAGCCTTCCACACCTATGTTATGAACTTTATTTCTTATGAGACTTAAAAATAAACATGTATTTGATGAGCATGTCTCTAATATTATTATACAAAGAGGACCATCCATGAAATTATAATAATAAGTTCCAATTAAGTGACTTTGTACCAACCTATAATATAAATTCCCTTATATCCTCCTCCTCCATCTAAGTAAACATTTGTGTGGTCCATTAAAATCTTACCCTATATGATATTAGGAAATGTCTTCTTAGACCCTCACCTAGATATGTTTTTGCTTCCAATCCTAATAACCATTGGTATGACATCCAAAAAAATGTTGATTTCATTATAATTGGGATCATTCTCACTAATATTGTAATAAACTTAAACACATAGCTTTTGAGATATTTATTGCTACAAAATTTTATAATGAATCCATGATTAAAAAATGCCACCAAGATTATGATAAGATAACTAAGTCTTATGGTTCCATGATAAAGAATGAAAAATTTCACCAAGATAGTGCTCACCTTACCATATATACCAACCCTCTTATAAATCATACTCAAAATAAACAAGCTAAAAATCAACTTGAAACATCTTCACAATTATATGTTAATTACCATGTTTAACACTCATTCTTCCAATGATGCAAAAAACTTGGTGAAAATGAAAAACATGAAGTTTTTTTGTTCCTAGTGAGATCTTCATCCTCTTAGGACTTCTATATTTCCTCTAGCTTATATAATATTATAGAGTTATCTTCCACATCATTTTATAGTTATTGTTTCTAACTAAATCACCACTTATGTCCTTTTAGATAGTTCAATTATATTAGACAACCAAATATAGTTCTATATCTATTCAATTATATCATCTAACATGATATATTTTCTAGTTGATCTAATTGTATCAACCAACTTGATAGTCCTTTATTTCTAGATTAGGTCAAGCTATTTTATCCATCTTGATATACTTTGATTTTTTAATTAGTTATGTTTCAATTGTATTATCTATTTTGATACAATATTATTTGAATAATTCTATTTTAGCTACATTATCCAACCCAATACAATATGTTTCCACACCTTATTCTAATTCTATTGTATTAGCCATTCCACCACAATTTATTTATGATGTTTGTATGTCACCAAATACATCATCCAAATGGATACCCTTACATCAACATTATTATATTGTATTGATATTAATGAGACCATACACATTAGTTCAAAATCAAATTTTAGGCTCACCCTAATTTATAATCAGACCTAATAAAAGTTCAATCCTTGTTTCGTATTCATGTCTAACTCAATTCCATAAAAGATATTTATAAATTTCCCTTATCCAATCCTATTTATTAAGATCATGAAGAATTCTCAATGACATAAAAAATACCTTATGTATCTTTTCTTTGCCATTAACATTATTAAACCACCACCAATGGGGAAAAAAGCTACTTTTCCTATGTCTGAGGAAAGTATCATAAATTTTTATAAAGAGATGTTTATCCATGTCGATAATATTATAGACATGATCCCATATCTTATATTAATAATTTAACCTTGTAGAATTTTATAATGAAAATCTTATGTTTGGTTAAGGGGATGAGATGCCTAAATCAATTCAATAAATATGCAATAATTAGGTTTACATTTTTTATGACCTTTGGCTTTGTTTTATTTTCCAATAATAGTAATAAATAGGGATAAAAAGAGAATTACCTAAGAATTGATTATAATATATGATCTAGAATCTAAAATTTGAGATTTGGGTAGTATTATATGTCATCAACAAGATTATGATATTAATCTATTTAGTAGATAATAGTACCCAATTTGAACAATAGTGTCATCTGTGTGTAGTGTCCTCAATGTGGTGCTAATGTCCCCTTTGTGGTACTCTTATTATTTTTAGGGAGCACCTATGCCTATGTCTATATGTTTTTTTCTTATGTGACTAAAACCTATAACTCTATATTATACCTAGAAAACTTTATTTGATGTGAAAACCCTAATCTCCCTGAAAGTATACCATAATTCATAATTTTTTGTGTGTTATTAGGATGGATTGGACATCCTCAACACCCCATTGTGTACATAATTGCCTAAATACCAATACTCCTAGGATGAATCAAGTCCAATGTAGTTCTTCCACCTACTGCTTAATGTATTACAAGTGAATGTTAGAATGAGAGTGGCCTTAGATGCCTTGAATGTAATTGAGATTTGAAATGCTTAAAAACTAGACTTAGGATTATTTTGGATGGTAGTATGTAGAAATTAGGGTGGAAAAGGGATCAAATACCTTAATGTTAAACAACTTTGTCTTTGGTTTGAATAGTTTTTGCATCTATTTTCCATCTAATTAATAGAGGTAGATTAGACTTATATTTATACAGTTATGTTGCTTGTGTGGATAAGAAAATTATCTTAAGATGACCTTAGGAGGGGAACACATTTTAAAAACTATCATTTGGGAAGAGTTGGGGATAAGGACAATAGCATCCAGTTGGGGACACTAGCACCATGTGGCTGTAGTGTCCCAAATGTGGTACTAATGTCCACCTAGTAGATTGCTAAGAAAGTTAGGTTGGAGTTTGAGATGATAGTTTTGGGACTATGTTATGACTGGTTGTAGGTGATTTTGGTCTATATAATGAATAAAAATGTAAGTCTAATGCATAATGATACATCTATGGCTATCATAAGGAGAGGTTAACTAATGTGACACTCTTAGTATCCAATTACTACTTTTAGGTGATTGAATTTGCCTCCCTTTATGATAGTAATGCAACAAAGTGAAATGAATAGAATAAAGGAGAAGCATACCTAGACTTACCTTGGAATTAAAGCCCATGTAACTAAGTTTTAATATGTGAATCTAGGTATACATATGTAAAACATGATCCAAACCAATGTCCTGTAATGAAACATGTAAAAATCAGTCCTCACTTATGAGATGATAAAAAATAAGACTATGCTACAATTAAATGAGTAAAGAGAGAGTAAAGGAATGAATACACCTTGTTAGGTATGTGAACCAATGCATAAACCTAGTGACAACCTATATGTGTGAGTGTATATAGTGATCATATCATTGAATAACTTGGACTGAGCTAATGGCTTACTCAATCCTCATATGGGTGGCTTAATACTCAATCCATTTTTGACTCTATCATTTCCCACCCCTACTTGGTGGATCCTGATCTCTATGCATAGATTAGATAAGACTATAAGTGTGTCTAAACCTCTCATGTTAGTGGCTCAAGAACTTAATTAGGCCATGAATCCATCATTTCCCACCTATGTGAAGTAGATGAATCTATAACTATACCATGTAAAGTGTTGAAAGTATATTACTAAATATAACTATGTATTTAGCTCTATAGTCACTCAGGTATATTAGGTGGCTCTGAGCCACTTCAGAATTCTAACCACTATAGATGGAGTAAGGCATAAATCTAGTGACAACTTGTAATGTGATATCAAGTGTACATATCATAGAGAATGACATGGGGCTTTCCATTCCATTTGATTAGCCTATCTATAACTGAGTATATGGAAACTATGTGCCATTCACATGCCTCCAATCTGGTATTTGAGTATACTAAATCTGAATTGAATATGTAATAGTTGAATCTATGTAATTGAATTGAATGTGGAAGTGATCATGCCTTGCATGATTCCACAAAATCTAAGAAAATGGTATGAATATGAGCTATAATGAATGTATCTAAGCTAAATCTAAACATAATTTCCAAACATGTGATTATATGTGTTTATATATAATGTACCTAGTATACTAGTTTGAATGATCTAGACTATCCTAAAGTTGGGGTTACTAGATAATAATTCCTTGTAGTGGATAGTATCACCTTGTGGTACTAGTGTCCCAATCCAAGTGCTGATGTCCACCTAATTTAATTTTTGAGTGATCTAAACTAAATTCTAAGCTTCTATTTTATTCTATGTCTACTTTGATTATGATGTCTAAAAATGACCCTATGTGCTAAAATGTGTTTGTGAATATGTAGGATCCTGATCTCTATGAAAAACCCCTATGAATTCCCCCTATTTTGAGGGTAATTATGGAACCTATTTAATAATTACCCTCTAAATAAGTAACTCTAAAAAATGTGTTAGCCAAAGCATGTTCATGATATTCCAATATAATGTATAAACATAACATTAGAATGCAAATGTATTTGAGAAAATTAGGTATTTTAAGATGTATGTTATAACCTAGCATTACACAAGGGTGTCAAGATAGATGTAATCAATATATAGCAACAAATATGAGTAACTACCTAGGGGATGGGGCATGATGTCCATCAAGGCTTCCAAGTAGGAAGGGTAGATGCATCAATGAATGGGGGAAGGGACACAACCCATGGCTCAAATCTAAGGGTGACTGAGTAACACATTATATTAAAACTCATCATCTATGACATAAAATAGTTAAAGAATAGTTTGAGGTCCCAAATGGATGTGGAGAATAATTGTTCTTAGAGTGGTAGCTAAGGTATCATTGAATGATTAGAGAACTACAGAGCTTTCAAACATGATGTTTTTAGGTAGTTAAAATTGATCATAAGTGTGGGAGGAGATGATATTGATACTCACTCCCCAATAAATCATGACTCTTTTGACACATTTATGATTAATGGATAACATGATGAAAAGAGGGGTATCAGGGTCTTTACTATGATATGGTAGAATTTTTTATTCTTGAAAAGTGACCATGGTAGCATGTTGGATGGCTCCAATCAAAGATGCAAGAGGTTGGAAATCATCTAGTTGAACCTCTATATAATGCACTGCTTTGATTAAATATTGATGATGTTGAGGTGAGGTTTGAATTAAGTCATAAAGGCTCATTTTGAATGGTGTTTGGTGAAGTTGTTTTAACACCAAGCACTGGATGAATGGAGATGCACTGCAAGAAGAAGGGACTCCAAAAATGGAGACTTTGGTATTGGGTGGTTTTGAGTGTGAGTGTCAGGGTGAAGGTGTAGTTGTTTGGGTATGGTTGGTTGGTTGGGGAATTACAGTATAAGACCATAGAATGGCTACCTTGGCCTTACCCTTTTCATTTTTTTTGGATGGCTTTAACCGTATCCATTTTTTGAGCTTGAGACCAAGTCATCATATGAATGGTATTGATAAGGGAGATGGTTGCTTACTTTAGTTCCTCTTCTTCACTTCTTAGTAGAAGTAAGGAAGTGGATAATTGATAGGTGATTGGATAGGTGGTAGAATAGGTAAGGGACTTATAGAAGATTCATCTAGTAGGTCATATTCCTCTAAAAGGCCATGAACAATTGATTAGAGGGATTAACAATTTTTGGTATCATCTCTAGGGGTCCTATGATAAAGACAAATCAAACTATCCTTGACCTAGGTTGGCTTTTGGCAAGTGGGGCCTAATGTCTTGATTGGTGGTAAGATAATGATAGAGGCTTGCAACAGTCTTTGAAAAATGGTTTTATAATATTTTATTAAAGATCTAAAAGGTGGTGAAGTTTGAACTCTAGGTGTAAGGATCTTATGGGGTAAAGTTTTTTGGATAGGAGGTGTGGTTGGTGGAGTGAGTTTGGTTGGTATTTTAGGAAGAACTGGCTTAGTTGTAATAGATTTAGGAATTGAAGGTCTAGATAATGAGGGTTTAATGGATGGGGAAGTGGATGGAGAAAGGTTGGTAATGAATGATGATGAACTAGAGAGTTGGGTTGTTATAGGTGGAGAAAGGGGAGATGGTTTTTTGGAGGAAGAGTAGGTAATGGGAATGGTGGAAGGATATGGTCCAAAAATAGAGGGTAAAGGTGAAGGAGGTAGTATGGGCCTAACCTAAGGTTATGGCCTAGGAAACCATCCCTTTTTAATAGGTTTAATTAGATTTGTCTTTGATTGGGTTGATACGGTAAAATCTAATCTCAATAGAGATCTAGCAGGATTAGACATGGGAATGATCCCTAAATTTTATTATGGCTTGATGAAAGAAGCATATGATGGTTTGAAAATTTTAGGTAAGGGTAGGTTAGATGGTTCATTGGTGAACTTAAGAGGGGTAGTTGGTGTAGTTATAGCAATAGGTTTGAGGGTAAACTCAAGTGAGGTAGAAGGTTCAAATTTGCTTTGATACAAGAGTCCAAGCTAATGCCAAAAGGTGGCTCTATCAAAGTTAGGTTGGGATGTAAATTCCAAACTTTGAATGAGATGGGGAAAAGGTTTGTAAATGGGTATTTTTCTCTAATAATTGGTTTCAAAGTGTAAGCCCTTTGAGGAAGAAGAAGGAGTGGTTTCAATGTTGCTACCTTTGATGGAAGGTTATGAAGGTGATGATTGGGTAGATGAGTGTAGGGTTTATCTAGAAACAATTTCCAAGGGATGTATAGATGGTTCTATAATAGGAGTGGTGGGGGTAATGATTTTAGATGGAAGGGTAGGCATAGTTTTTTCTTATATTTTATTATCCAAAGAAGTAGGTGGTGTTTCTAATTGGATTAGAGGGGTGGATAAAATGGTTGATGTAATGGTTATCTCATTGGGTATTTCCACCATAGTAAAGATGGATGGAACTATAGTTTCATCCAAGGATGTGGAAAGGGTAGCTAATTCCTCCATTTGGGCACCTCTAAAAATAGGTGATGGTGGATTACTTTCCTCTATTTGGGTGATAGAGGTGATGACCTTTTAGTAATGGGAACTTTAATGATGACATTAATTACATGTTCCTCATGTGAGTTAGAGGATTCAGGTTGGTTTTCATGGTGTTGGGTTGAAGGTGGATGATTTGGGAATGGTTTTTGAAAAATATCAAGAGATTGGTTGGAAGGAGCATTTGGGTTATCAAACACAAGCTCCCTTTTATCAATTATGCCTTAAACAATGTTCTTAAAGGAATTTCATCTATCAGTATCATGTCTAACAACTTGATGATAATCAAAATGATCATTCTTGTTGTACCACCCAGGAAGGGAGTGAGAAGTATCAAATTTTGAGGGGGCTTGATGGGTGGAAGTTGGATTAGATTGGCTCTAAGTAATTTTTCCAAGATTTATGCATAATACTCCTTAATCAAGGTAAATGGTTTTGAAAGAGCTTGGTTTTGGGTACAAATTTGGCAATTATAAGGATTGTTGGTTTTAGGTGTTTGGTTGATAGTTGGAGGAGGCACAGTTTTGAGAACAACTAAATGTGCTAATGCTTTTGATTTATAATTGGTTGCGTTCATGGTTTTGGTGGTGGATGAGTCAATGGATTTGAAACTATAACTTTTAATTCAAAGCTTCAACTTCCCTTCATCAATAGCAAGGTTTTCCAATTTACAGTCCATATCAAATGATTTGCCAAAGGTCATAAAGGTTTGGACTTGGAGAGTTGGAGAAATATGATTGGCACACCCTTGAGAAAATAATTTAATCAATTCAGGTTGGGGTGATGGGAAGGTAAGTTGATTGATGAGACCCCTCCATTTGGTAATGAAATAAATAATGGATTCATCTTCAAATTATTTGATGGAGTATAGGTTGGAAATGGAAACCTTTTTAGATATATTTACTAAAAAGTGTTCTAAAAATGTTTGTGCTAATTGAGAGAAAGAAAAGATAGAATGAGTGGGAAGGGCACTATACCAGTCAAGAGTGTCTCTAGATAATGACACGGGAAAGGTTTGGAGGAGGAGAGCATAATAAAAAATGATCAAGTAACAAGCATGATGAAAATATCTTAGGTGCTACTAAGGATCCTCTTTAACTTGGAATTTAGAAAATTTTGGCAATTCCCACTAATGAGGGTAAGCGTGAATGGGCACAGTGGATGGATAGGGTCATCAAAAATTTGGTCATAAGACAAAAGATTAGTTAAAGAGGATATGGATGACTCCAAACTAGTCATTTTATCCATTTTCATTTTGATTAGATTAGGTTAAGGTTGGGAATCCGTATAATTAATAGGTACATTTTATTGGTGTTGGGTTGTGGCAATATATGAATGGGAAACAAATGGTGTTGAAGAAGCCACATATTGATAAGTGGTGCCAAGAGGTTGAGATTGGTAAGTTGTCATAGGTACTTATTGAGAAAAAGATGTGGTCGGTATGGTTTAGGTAGGAGGAAGTTGGGAAAGTTGAGGTTGGGTAATTACTCTAGTGTTGATTAGGGAAGATTTTGAGGTATGGAGAGAAATAGGCTTTAAAGTGGGACTATTTTTAAGGGATTGGCTACAACTGAAAGGAAGATATAATCTGGAATGGAAAATAATGTATCAGTGGATGGGGTATAGGTAAAAAATGGTGAGGTTGAACCCACATGGGGTGTGATAGGAGGTGTTTAGTTGGGGGGTGAAAGATGGTTTGAGGTTTGGTAGATGGGGTGTTGGAAGAGGCCAAGGTCAATGGCTGGGTTGAAGTGGTACCTACGATAAGGTGAGATGGCATACCAAGAGAAATATTAGAAGGAACTAAAGTAGGTGGGGTATGGTGAGGTAATGTGTTGAGGTAATGTTTTAAATCGATTGGAATTTTATCAAGGAAGGCATTAAAGTTCATATCTCCTCTAGATATTATTGGGATTATAGAAGGATAATGTGGTAGAGGATAATGGTGAGGTGAAGCATGATGAGATTTGTTAACATCTGAGGTATAATCCATAGATGAAGAAGGTGGTGGTGGTTAGTTTTTTTGATTTCTCACTTGTTATCTGGTTGAAACCATATGAGAAAATAGGGAATGCTATTGTGACACTCACACCTCAAACAAAGAGTGAAACCAAAAGTTTCAAAGCAATTAATACATACACTAAGAAGTATGTTTTATCCTTAGGATTACTTTTAAATCACTTTTGGATTATGCCTTTAAAAATGTGATAAGGGAGGTTGGCTTGAAAAATGGGTGCTAAAGTGGAGTTCTATAGATAGTTTCAAGTTGTTTAGGTACTCAAAAGGAATATTTGTGTTGAAATTTATTATGTGGCTTGGTGTTTGGGGTCTTCTCCCCTCACTTCATGATCCTAAAACTAGTGCAAGCACTTAGCCAATATATACCAAGTATAGAGTTTATACTCAACTAGAGAGCTGATTTGGTTCTCTCCTTGGTGGTGAAATCCAAGTGGGATAGTTGGGAGGTGGTAAGGTTTCCTCTAGGTGATGAAATCCTGGTTAGTCCTTATCTCAGGTATTATTTTGATGTGTAAATTATTTTGTGGTTCAGTTTTGTGTATGATACTATGTGTGAATGCTATGATAAGATTACTTTACCTCCTAAGTCACTAAATGAACTAAAATCAACAATAAATCAATGAATTCCAATGGTTTATATTTAATCCCAAAAATAAATGATTTCATTCAATGAACAAACAATTAAGGAATAAAGGGAACTAGGTCCCACTGGGTGTGCTAAAATGTTTCTCTCTATTTTCTTATTTTTTCTAAGTATGAAAAGAAGAAACTATCAATAAGGGTAATAGTTATGAGAACCTAGTATAAAATTCACACAAAATATAGACTATGGTGGATACTCCTCTTTGGCTAGGAAGGAATAACTTGAAATACGAAAAAACTAAGAAAACTTTTTTGTTAGACAAGTAGCAAAGTGGATTGCCTAGCGTGAGCTAGGTCCTAGAAGTGAAAGCTTCCTATGAGGATATCAATCCACCTTATTTGGATATCCTTAATTGAAATGATAAATAGAAATATAATTTCATTAAATGATATCAAATCTGAAATTATATACAATTAAAAGGGATGTTTTTTTAAGAAAATGCCTAAATAATGCAAATGCTAAAAGGCTAGTCAAGACAAGGTTATGGTTTTAGTTTGGCAAATTGTCAAAAGGGAAATATGGTTTGGTTGAGGTTGATAAATGATTGAAATTATAAATAAGGTGATGGTAAAATTTATCAAAAAGATAGAAGGGAAAATGGTAAAAGGGATATATGGTCAAGTTGGTAAATATGGCCAAGAGGCAAAAGGGGTTAAGTGGGTGAATTATGGCAAAGAGGTAAAAAGGTTCAAGTGGGTAAATATGGCCAAGGAATTAAATGAAGTAAGTGAAAAATGGGTAAAATAAGAGTTGAAAGGTATAGAGGTCAAGAGAGAAGAGGCCAAAGGAGATAACAATTTAAAATAAAATAAACAAACAAGGTTACCTTTGAGATGGTTGTCGATGATGGTGTTATTGATGATATTATTGATAAAATACTGGAGTGATTTTGGCAAAGCTTTGATGATTTTAATTTTTTATCCTCCAAGATGAAGATGACCTCCATCTCAAGTAGATAACCTCCTCCAAAAACCTACAATAAAATGTTAATAACAAAAAAAATACTAATTTTTCCACTTTCCAACTAAACCCTAGGTGAAGGAAAGGGGGAGGGGGTATTTATATCATATGTTGTGAAGAGTCATTCCAAAAGATTAATAATATAGTTATGTCACTATTCTCTATGTATTGGATGAATTAGTCAAAATGAGGTGGGTGGGGATTTCCATTTGGGTTGGTGAGTGTCCCATTTGGGTTAAGAAGTTAAAAAAGGGTGCCCTTTATCTTAAAAATATAGGTATCTTATTTTGGATGTTAATTTAATTTAAAATACATGTTTAATAATGGTCCCTTGAGGGGAGATTCACCATATTTTAATGGGGGGCCTTGTGATGCTTAAATGAGGTCATCAAGCACTTTGGGAAGGGTCCCAGGTGGGGTATGATGTTCCCTATCAAGCCACATCACTTCTAAGCCATGTCACTTGCCAATCACCTTCCATGTCACATTACATTTCACTGCCATGTCACATTCCATGCCACTTACCATGTCATCATGAATAGGGATAGTGGGTCCCATAATGAATAGTGATAGTGAATAGTACTTTTGAATAGTAATTTAAAATAATATTTTTTAATAGTATTATGTGACTATGAAAATAGTTATTTAATTAGGTTAAGAGGGGTTTTTAATGGTTAAGAAGGTTTAGGGGGTTTTTAGGGGGTCCTAAGATGTTTAGTCATTGAAAACTACAAGTGCATAGTTTTTAAGTGTCTACATGATGGTAGTTGTCAATGTAAATAATGTGCATTTTTAGACTCTCTATGGTCTAGTAACATGAACACACCTCAAAAATAACTCTTATATAGTTTCAATAATGTCTCATTATGATAGGTTTCCTAATGACTTAGTGGTCTTGGGAAGAGTGCACATATAACCAGTCCTTTTGAAACACCTATGAATGATACATGTAGAAGATGGGCTAAATTCACTGGTAAACATTTTATATCTTCAAATGCATAAATGATAATGATGTACCTAAAATACCATTTAATAATAAAAGGTTGTTGATTCCATGCATTAAGTGCCACTATTGGACTAATCAAGACACTCAGAGTTGTAGGCCCAATTTGGAGGTTTTAATAAGTATCTCATACATTGTAAGCTATGTAGAAGTTATAAGTTTTGAATAAATAATTTATGAGAATATCCAAGATCCATAATAATCATATAAAGTTCTCATATTTATAAGTTGATGCTATCATACATATTCAAAGACCCCATCTTAAGATACAATCACCTAGCTATAAACCACTTGACTAGATTATCTAGTCATGGGATAAACTGATGTTTTGAGGGCCTTATAGGCATGATCACTCTTTTGGAATTTATAAAAAATATGGTTATGAGTGTAAAAATACATCCATTGTCACCTTAAATCCATAAAGGTAGAAAACATACTATTTTCTTTTAGACCATGCTCACTCCATTGGCAAGGGACAACTTGAGACCAAGGGGTCTATTTGAACCTAAAGCACAAAATAGGCATGCCAAAACCTATGGAGACCCATTTAGGAAATACATAAACTTATAAAATGTCTTAATACACTCTTATATTTCACAAAACCTTAGTTTTTAACCTAAATTCCCTTGAGTGCTATCAAGGGGGTGACATGCTTATAACCTCAAGTCTCCTAACCAATACACCAAATGCACACAATGGATTAATAATCATTTCCAAATAATATAAAAATGTTAGGAATATTATTTTAGAGATGTCTAAATCTCTCATAAAAATGGGATTGAGTTTTGAGGCTTAAAATCCAAATTAGACCTCTCTCAAGTTTAAGAGAGTTAAGTCTTCTACCTGAGGAACAACTTCACACACTCACACCATCTCCCAAACTTTGCATGGGAAAATGAGTTATTTTTTAGAGGTGATAAGGGTTATTAAATAAGGTTCTTAAAGTTAAATGATGCCAATTAGTGGCCTTTACTTTATGAATGATCGTTAAGACCCCAAAAAGGTCTTAAACCCTACAAAACCCTTGGATGAATGCGATCTCAAATATTTATTTTTTAATGAATCCAAATTCATTGTTTTAGATCTAAAAACATTTTAACTTTTTCAATAATTATCCGATGCTACTCACCATGAAATTAGATGTTGATGTCACCTATACAAACACTAAATGCCCTCTTTTTTTATAGTTTTGATGAGATTAAAGGGTAAAAACATGGATGAATGATTAAATATCATTATGGGACATACCATGAAATATTTTGTAACTTTATAATGTCATGAAATCCTTTACTCTACTTATGAAATTTTTCCTATAGGTTTATATAAAGAAGATAGTTTGAGGTATACTGGGAATAAGAGACCTAGATACCTAGATTGGCAAGAATAGTAGGTTTGTGATGCCTTGAAGGCCTTGATAATATTATTAAGTGCTTATTGGGTCTGGTAACATTATATTAAGGCTATTTATGTGTTTCCATTTAGTTTTCATGTCCATTCAAATGAATTAACATGTGCAACTAGGCCTAACTGCCAACTAGTGCTAGATAACCAACATTGAAGTGAACTCTTGAGAAGAATGGCAAGCATTGAAAGGTGTCAATTGGAGTCTTAAGATACATAAATAGGTGGTTATAGGATATTTAAAGCTCATATTGGATAGTTATAAGTTATATAGGAAGAATTAGATGATCTCTTCATTGACCAAGATTACAAACTACACCTCATGAGTTAAGCTAACTCCCCCTTTCAAAAAAGCCTAATTCAAGGGAAAATGATGATGCATACACCTTAGTGAGGTGCCACTCCACCCTTGTACATGGATATCCATGCACTTTCAAGGTAGATGAAGAAGCTTCCTAAAAGAGATCAAGATTAGTTTTCAATAAGGTTTATGAACTCCTCAAAGACTAACTCCTTCTAACTTTAAGGCACTTTGTAAAAGACTAAGAATCAAATAACACATGTTCAATAATTTAGATGCTTCCTCCTAAATATTCTAAAGATAATAATATTTTATCTTTTCTTTTAACCCCCCAATATTCTATTCTTGACATGAGATTTTTTTGTTGTGAAAGTCTAGGGTTACTTAACTACAAGGCACAAACATGGGATACTCCCTTTGTGCTCAACATTTAAAAACTTAGCCACACCAACATCAATCCACATAAGGTACATGCATTATGCAATCAACCTAAGTTCCATTGAGAATAAACATGGGCCTACATTGGGGTATTTATGCCATGGTGTAAGGCTTTACTAAGGGGATTTAATAAATGTAAACAAATCTTAAATTGGGTACATCCATAGGCATATGCCTTTCTTAGAATAAGCCCAAGATAATATAAGTACTTAATGGGTCATAAGACTAATTTGGTTCAATTTATTCCTCATACTAAAAAATTCAACTTAAATAGGTATTGGGTTACTAGTTCAGACGTATACTCATCCTTCATGTAAAATAAAGATGACTTCATGAATATTATAGAGACTACATTAAAGTAACAAACCAGTAAAATGAAAGAACATCAATTAAAATAATTAATCAAAATTTTGACATCACAAACATTTGAATTTCATTGGTAATACTATAAGATATGCAAACCAAAAAAAATTATCACATTTTTATGAAAAAACATTTGTCATTATTCAAAGTCCAAAGAAAGAGCTATATTCAAAACATAATATTAACAATTTAGAGGTTTATAGATGAGCTTGGGCACATACAATTGGATCCAGGGTGGTCTCCATTATATTTCTAAGCCTTAATGGAAACTTTAGTAATCTTCATAGAGAATATATTCAAAGTCATTCTTCTAGAGCTTTGCTATAATTCTTTATCTTTTTTTCATCTTCTAGTTTGAGCTTCTTATATAAGCCTTCAAGAGCATCTTTGTCAGGGTAGACATTGCATGTTGAGTGTAAATATGAAATTATATCATCATAACCACTATATCCATGATTCTATGATCCCTAAACTACACTTTCCACATTTCCAAAAATCTTCTTTGATGCCCTAAATATCTGGGAGATGGTTAGCCATGTGCCAGCTAGCATAATATTTGAATTGCATCCTTTAGCTAGTTATTAAAACTGTTAGGCTCAACCACTTACCAAAATTACCCTTTCACACTAAGGTGGATATCGAGTTGGTAAGAATAGTCTATTAATGGGTTATGGGCTCAACATTTAGCCCATACAAAATGTCTAGTTTGCCCTCAGACTAAGTCATCAAACTCTTGGGAGAATATAACTCAAGCACATTCTCTTAGAGTTTTATTCTAAAATCCTCAAATCCCTTTATGGATAGCTTGATTTCTTATGTGTCACTATCAATTTTAATGATTCAATATTGAGTGAAAGAATATATGTCTTATCTATCTCTTTAGAAAAGGATTTTTTGTTGTCTTTCAACTTTTCCATACTTTTGTCTAAGATCTCCCCTTGCTCGCAAGGCTTAGTCTATAGAGAATAAAAGATTTCTTCCAAAGTCCTTTCCTAGTAATTTATTTGATTACTTAGTGCATTCATTATACCCATGATTTTTGACCTTTCTACCTTGATTTTAGAGTATACTTGAGCTACTAGCTTTTATTTCTCATCCTTTGTTTACTTTAAGTACACATCTATTATTGAGGTTTGGTTAGAGAAGTTTAATAAAATGGCATACATTATTTCTACACCCTCTTTCAACATCACAAATATATACTCTACCTCTTGTATCTTATCTAATAGCTCCTTGTTCAGTGTGATGTTGGGGTCTTCCTCTTCTTTTTATTCTTATACTAGCTTGGGATGTAGTCTTGGGATCATATACTCCACCAATACACAAATCTTATCAACCTCTAAAAGGTCCAAAGTGTTGATTCCAACCAAGAAAGATGGTTCATCCACCTCCATACACTTAAAAATATGCTAAAACTTGAACCTATTAGCTTGTGCTTCCTCCTTGGCTTCATTGAGGAACTTCTTCAATTTCTTCACCTTGTCGTCATTGATGATGTTATGATGTATTACTTATTTGGGAATTTTTATTAGTGCATTCTTATATTAGACTAGGTTCATGGTGTTTGGGCCAAAAAGAAGGGATACCTACCCTTTCTCAAAATATTTTAGGCTCAAAGTAGCCACTCTTGACACCTTGAATGAGGGCTTATCCATATAATGGTATAGTGCAAATGAGAGGTGATTTTGCATCCTAGTCATCATAGCTTGGGGGGGCATAGTTTCATATAATTATATGTCTTCATCCACCCAATTATTCTATGTTGTCTCCTTAATGTTAAGCTCTCTATTATCCTTCTTGATGATAGCCTTTTTTGTGTATGTTTCTTCCTCTTCACTAGTGCCACTACTCTCTTGGGCATGCTCCTCTGAGGATTCACTTATTTAGTCCTTGGTGGTTGCTTCACTAGACTTCTCTCCCTCATTAATTTATTCATCCTAATATTTTTTAATATTTACCTTAAGGGTTAATCCTTCAGCACCAATGCCAACTTGTTATTACTAGCACCTCTCAACTATCTCCATTTATTACTTTGAGGTGCTAGTATTTCCTTCTTTCTATCTAGACACCCCTTCACTACTTGGGTGTGCCTTCATAGCTTCTTATATTTATTTGGTGGGGTCACTTGGTGCCTATTTGACCATTTCTACTATTGACCATGTTCTTGAGGGAACTTTGGGACCCCTTTTTCCAACAATCTTCTAGGCTCAAAGTGGCCACTTTTGACACCTCGAATGAGGGCTCATCAATATAATGGTACAATGTAAATGAGAGGTGATTTTGCATCTTAGTCAAGGTATATCAGGGGTAATATTTTCATTTAATTATAGGTCTTCATGCCCCCAATTATTCTATGTTATCTCCCTAATGTTAATCTCTCTATCATCCTTCTCAATGATAAACTTTTTTGTGTATGTTTCTTCCTCTTTACTAGTGCCACTACTCTCTTTGACATGCTCCTCTGAGGATTCACTTATTTGGTCCTTGGTGGTTTCTTCACTAGACTTCTCTCCCTCATTCATTTATTCATCCTAAGGTTTTTTAATATTTACCTCAAGGGTTATTCCTTTAGCACCAGTGTCACCTTGTTGTTATTAGTGCCCCTCAGCTATCTCCATTTATTACTTTGAAGTACTAGTATTGTGTTCTTTTTATCTAGACACCCCTCACTACTTGGGTGTGCCTTCATAGCTTCTTCTACTTGTTTGGTGGGGTCACTTGGTGCCTATTTGACCATTTACACTATTGTTCTTATGCTTGAGGGAACTTTGGGACCCATTTTTCCAATTTGGCCTTCCTTTATTCCTAGTCAAGTTTTCACTTTTCTTTAAGTACCAAAACCTAGTTTATATCTTCATCGATTTGTCCCATATTCCTCTAGGCCACTCTTTTCTCTTTGAAAATTTGAGGGGCCAATGGGAAGGCCTTATATTTGGATGTTAGCAGTAGTTTCAAAGGTGGGATCATTAATGAGGTGGCATTAGATGTTAGGATTGACATCTCCTCTGTTACTTTTAGTGTAGTGGTCATGCCACTTTATAGGGCCTTTTAAACATTTCCAATATTGAGCTCCTCTTCACCTTCCCCTATTTTAAGGATATAAGTCATTTACTTATCTTCTTCAATCTCTTCTTCTATAATGGGCACTAGGGACACCTCTCTTCCCACATATACAAAGGTCTTGGTAGGGAATGTTATAGGTGCCTTAGTATTTTTCTTTGGATGATTGCTGGAAGAAGAACCCTCTTATGTGAATATCACATGCTTCTTTGGGACAAGGGGCACTATTCATTCCTTAGAGGATATTTTTAGCTATATGTCCTTTATGATATCTTATATTTTTTCACCTTACTTCCTTTGGAGTGACTTTTCTTGTAGCTTCAATGCATCTTTCCCTTCATTGCTAACTATGAGGGGGAAATCATTATCCTTGCTAGGATATATGCCCTTATTGTGTGGCTTCATCTCATAGTAAAGGTTAAAAATCCTTCCATTTATTATTACCCTTTAGAGGGGATAGATGTCAGGCCTATTTCCATCATCCTCCTCATTTATAGTTGCCTTGGGGCTTTGAAATGCATAAATTGGTGCCTCATCATCATTCTATTGTGATCCATGACCTTGACTTGGATATCAATTTATTACACATCAGGGATTTTCCTTAGCACTACCATGAAGTATTTGGCTAAGAAAAAGTAAGGTAGTCAAATCCAACCTAACAGATTCCCATCTATGAGCACTAGGCACACCACATAAAAGTGTTGTATCATGGTGAAGGTTATCATTCCCACTAGTTGTTGAGGGAGTTATTATGGGATGCACCACTCCTTTCTAAAGGCCTCCACATACCTATCAAACCACCCTTTCACCCTAGTTTTGTATTTTTTTGACAATTTAGAGGTAGAGGGGTAAATGAAGTCATGGTACTTCATCATTGGGAAATCATAGCCTGGTAAAAAAACCCATAGGTGGTTATCATTGCCATCTGACACACCTATCTCCTCCATAACTATTAAGATAAGCATGTATCCCCAATAGAATGTCTCACATGATTGATGCCATTATTTTTCATTCTTTATTATATCCTCTATGACGAACTTATAAATATTGAACCTTACTCCCTTTCCCATGTGGTGGGAAATAAAAATAAAGGTTTTACTTATATCAGACTACTAACTATCAGGGAAAATTTTGGTACTTATCAAGTTCATTTTTGACTTTATGCCTGGGTCTTAGTTTTCTTTGATAGGGAAAATAAATCCTAACTTATAGTAACCCAAGATATTTTTGACACTTTCTACCTATACATCATCCTCCATCATCTCTTGTATATTGGATCTTATATTAGGTAGCCCTATGATTCTACTTATGTCTATAATAAATCCTCATGTGTCATCCAGTAAAATAGAACCAGTCACCATGCACCCATAAGAGAAATATGTGTACCAAGTGTTTTGGATTTTTAAATCTTGGTAGCTCAAAAATTTGTGTGGCCCTCAAGTTTTGTAATTTGTCTCTAATAAAGACATCAAAAATCATAATACTTGCCTTGGTCTTCTTTCCTATGTGTACCATCCAGTCCTTATTTAATTCTTATATGTTTCTACCCATCCTATGGTTATAATATTTTAGCTTGAAAATATGCATGAAGCATACCCACTTTCCCCCACCATTACCTATGGTGGGTACTCCATCTCTCTATAGGTGAGCTTTGTGCTCCTGGTTGTATCTATCTCTATGATGCTAACTCCCTCCAACATATTCACCTATAATTTAGTGGTGGCTACTTCCTTTAATGATTTTTCTTTCTTCTACGTGCTTATGGTGGACCTATGCTTAATAATTTATTTCCCATCTTGAAGCTACTACTATTAAAGCATTGGTCGATTGATCTTGTCAAAGCCTAAAATTATGTCTAGTGTGATTTATAATTATGGAAAATGTGATTGCACATTCGATTATTGAGATTTCTATCTTATTAATGATGGCTTGGTTGTTCTATCAAAGTATCTACTTTCCTATATCTCCATAAAATTCCTTCCACTTTCCTCTTTTTCTCCTTAGATAAAAACACAATATTCTTCTTGCTCTTTTATTCTCACTTGGGGAGGTTGTGAGAAACTAGTTTCCTCTTTGTTAGCATCTTCTCGTTTAGTGGCTTTGACTCTTTAATCTATTTTGAACTCTTGAAAATGATAGTAAACCTCAAACCCTCTATCATCTCTAGCTTTATATGTTATTTTCATCTACCATATTAATGTTTGGTGGAGTTTTGATTCTCTAAATGTATTAAAACCCATGAAATCTGCTAAAATCTACTACCAACTAATAATTTAATGTGGATTTTTGTTCTTCCACCACTATAGAATTAACTCTACTAATAGATTTTTTGGGGAAGTGATAGTTAATTAAAATGGTCACTTCCCACAAACTATTAGGTGGGTGATATATATCACAATGTTCATTATCTTTTACTTTGTTCATCTTGGCATAACCTTCACCATCCTTATGGTTACCTAGGAGCAACACTTCACATGCACATGATTCATCCTCATATGTTTCATCTCTTCTTGGTGCTATGCTTCCTTTTAAGCATGCCTCTATTTCTTGGTCAATTTAATTTCACTTTATTGTCTCTTGATTCATATCCCCCCACCCCATAAAAATTATTACACTAGTCCTCTAACACCTCATTATCTCTTCTTGGTCCCTTATGAATAAACATCTTGTGCACTTTTCCTCATAAATTTATACATATAATTTACTTATCCTGGAAGACTTCACATGTGCCTATAAAATTAGGTGTTTGGCCTTAGGTTCTTAAAAAGTGATTGAGCTCGAGTCATGTAAATAGATTTATGTAGGTGTAAACACCAACAATGTTCTACTGGAGGATTGAAAGCACCATGCTTATTCAAAAAACACAAAATAAATAAAACATAATAAAAATATTTGGCTTGTACCAATTTCATTATTGTCATAAGACAAAGAGACCAACTTTTGACCAAAAATTTGGTGTTAGATGGTGGAAGTACCATCTTAGTGGTAGTATAATTTTAGTTTGCTACCAATAAAATTACCAAGGATTATTTTACCATTCAACATGGATAGATTGCATGCGCTAATCTCAAAGATGTTGTGGATGACATAAGGTCCCCTCCACCCAATTTTTAACTTACCTGGGTTCCTTAGCTACTTAGAATTATATAATAAGACTAGGGTACCTTCTCTAAATACTTTGTGCTTAATGTGTTTATCATGACATGCATTTTTTCAAGCCTTCTCTATCTGTAGCTCCATTGTGCTTGGGTTCATGTTTTAGCCAACCTCTCAAAATCTTCTAGGCATGCACTTAAAGACTCTTGGTTTTCCAATTGACTAATGCACAATATGCACAATGAGGGAACTAATAACTCCATAGGTAAAATTGTATCTGTACTAAACACTATTTAGAATGGTGTAGTCTTGTTGAGGTGTTTGTATGTTATGCGATAGGCCCATAACACCACTAACACATGGTCATCCCAATCCTTATGACAAATGTTACATATTTTTATGAGGTATTTCCCTAATGTTTTATTGAATGCTTCTATGATTCCATTTGCTTAGGGGTGGTAGGGTGTCATTTTATGGTGCACCACTATATATTTGGACAATAATATTTTCATTGTTTCATTGATGAAATGTGTACCATAGTCACTAGTCAAGCTATGTAGGCATGCCTACCTACTGATAATATTTTCCAAAATGATTATTGTTATTATGGTAGCTATACAGTCTTTGGTTGGAACTACTTTGTCCTACTTATTGAAGTAATTTGTGGCATTAAGAATGTACCTTGTACCTATTCTCCTTATAGTGAGAGTAATAGGCATAACAAAATCAATGGCCCATTTTTCAAATGATGCCTAGGTAAGGATGTGGACAAGAGGCATCTCATTGTAGTGGTTTTGTTTTATAGAGCATTGGAAAATTTCACATGTTTTGATATATTATTTTACATAATGAAATAGAGTTGGCCACCATAAACCTAATTGTACCACTTTTCATGTCATGACATCTCTAGCATAATAGCCTCCAACAATCTCCTCATGCATCTCTTATAGTATTGAGTCCTATTCATTCTATAAGACACTCAGTACATGATTTCATCATGACTCAATTTGTACATTTCCCTACCAATGAGTTGAAAAGGGGTGGCATGAACCATGAGCTAATTATTCTCTTTACTTATCATGATTTGAAGCATAGATCTAGAGGTCATAAATACAATGATATTTTCCAAGTCTTCTAGGATGTGTTGGATCTAGTAGAGTTGTACATCAGAATATCATCTTTAATTGGCATGGTTGTATCTCTAGATTTGATGTAAGATAGATGGTTTGGGATTGAGTTTTGTTTTTTAGGCTTCACTACAATAGAAAATTGGAATTATCTAAACAAAATGATCCATTAGCAAATATACCAATGTAAAATGGGCTTATTTACTTAAGCACCTTGTGATTAGTCAAGAAGATAAAGGGGGTTACTAGAAAATATTATCAAAACTTCTCTAGGGTGTAGACCATGGTAAGTTCCTTTCACTTAGTCATGGTGTAATTTTTCTCTACCTTGGTTAGTTTCCTACTTTCAAAAGAAATAAGATGATCCATTTTCCCTTCACCTGATTGTGAGAGAATGGTGCCAATAGCAATACCAGAGGCATTGATGTGGACATGGATGGGAGTTTCCTAGTTAGGAAATTATATTATTGATGCACTTTCTAGCTTTAGATTTAGGGTCTCAAAATCATCTTCCTACATAGTTCCCTAATAGAATGGGTCATCCTTTCGCAAGATTTCCTTTAGTGGCACCACAATCCTAGCATAATTCCTTATGAACTTCTTATATACTTATAATGTCAAAGAAAGGTGCAGATGTATTTTGATGTTGATGTTGTTTGAATCTAAAGGATAATAATAATCTTGGTAGGATTAATGAGTAGACTATCCTTATAGATGATGTACGCAAGCAATGTGCCAAATGACATTGCAAAAATACACTTATTAAGATTTAAAGAGATTTGTAATTATCAACACCTCTCAAACATTAGGTGAAAATAATCATAGTGATATTTTACCAACCCATACACTATCCAATAATATAAGTATTCTTGGAGGAACTTGTGAACAAACTCTTTGAATATGGTGATCACCACTCTTGATAAAATGGTTGGTGCATTATTCAACCCAAAAGGCATCATATTATATGTGAAACACCCCCATTTGGTCACAAAGGTGGTTTTAGGCTTGTCCTCTTCCTCAAGTTGGACTTGATGTTATCCTAAAAATCCATCATTAAATATGTATATCTCAAAACTTACAATGATATCTAATACTTTAGTGGTGGATGGATTTGGAAAGGGGTCTGTCATGTAGGTGGCATTTAATAGTCTATATTCAACACAAATTTGAATTCAACCTTATTTTTTATATTGATTAATATGGGGCTAACCCATTTATATTCTAGCACTAGGCAAAAAACTCCTAAGGCTATCATGCCATCGATCTCAATCTTGACCTTGGCACAAATATTTGGGTTCATAATGTAAGGTTGTTTCTTGATGGGTCTCATGCCATCAACTAGTTTGATGCTCATCTTCCTAAGGGATGGGTGGGTGCATTTCATATATTTATATTTTTTTAGGAATAAGTATTGGAATTATTTGAGGAGATCAATAATATGCACTAGTTCCATGTCAGACCAATAGGTTCCTCGAGTGGTAATTTTGGGTTCTCCCTCTAAAATAATATATACCTTGGTAGTTTTTAATGATGCTTTGTAGGGTTCATTCTTATCCTAGCGTAAATACTTGACTTGTTTTCTACCCTTGTTTATCTCTACTTTAATATGGGTAGGGTCTCCTTATTCTAGGTGTTATCCTTAACTTGGCACACTAAATTTTATTTTCCTACTATATTATTCTAGTTACACATTTTTTATGTATTTTCATCTTCATCACTAGAGTGTTTGTTTAGGGATTTTTATTTTAATAAGGTCAAGTGTTCTAATAATTTTTCACTAAACATGTACCTTAGGCACTCTTCTAATATATCAGTGTCTTCAAACACTAACCTTCAAACTTCCTGTAATGGCTCAATTAGTTTAAGGTTATGTGAAGAAAAGGAGAAGGTATGAATAAACCACTCCTTAAGGGAATCCCATTATACTATTTCATAGCGTGTCTCATTAAATACATACCATTTTTTCACCCTAGTATTTAAGGTTTTTTAGAAAGAGTACACCCATAGATTTCTTAGGGTTTTTTCACTATAAACAGTCCATGTTTATTCATAAAGACACACATGTTCTATGGGGTTAGAATCTTTAAAGTAGGTTGAAATTTCCAAGTCCTCATTGATTTTTCCAAATCTAGTGTAAATGGCTACCTTTACATCCTACCAAGTTGGTAAGCTAGGCTTTTGTGTTACCCACCAAAGAGTGATAGTACTCTTTAATGTCTACACTAGTGTGCCCATTCTATCCACCTCCTTTGAGATACACAACTCAATGTCATAGATATAGTCATCCATAGGATTAATTATTTCATATATTTAGAGAATATCAAGTTTGCCTTTGATGAGGTTAAACACTCATTTTCCTCTTTTATTGGCATAAGGGTCCCATATTTTAGGAGCATGATCAATTTGTATCCAACCTATCTTTACTAGTTTTAGTACTTTTACTCACACCAAGCAACACCATCAACTAGTGGTCTCATATGCTTCCTTGACCCATCAATCACAAGAAACATCTATGGTGTCTGAGGCTGACTATCCATCTTTCTAAGAGAGTATTCCTTGATCATTTGGTCATAGAGTCTTGATGCCTTATGTTGTGATGTTATATATATGGTTGATTTCATCTTCAATGTTGATGCTCTTGACATAGGGGGTCCTTGGTCATTTAAAATAGGTATAACTAACCTCTCCTTTCCATTATCAAATGTCATGTAGTGCCTTTTGAAGTACGTATCTACATTATTTTCATAACACCACAGCCTTCCCAAAAGTACCATGTAGTTGTCATACTCTACTAACTCTATTACTTCAAAGTCAACACATAATTTAGTGCCCATGATATCTATAACTATGATTTTTACAATTTTGATAGGCTATGCCCAAGTCTTATTGGCCATGAAGAGCACATGAGGGGAAAGCCTCAAAGCTAGGCTACCCATATTCTCCCAAGCATTCTTTATCAATATGTTAACCTGAATGTCTGTGTCTACAAAAACCTCATAAATAGACCATCCATAAATAATGGAATCCAACAATATCTATTGGTCATATTCAACATTTTGAGTATGCTATACTTATTATTACCTCTCCATGTGTGATGTAGAGACCTCAACTTTATTTTGACCTAAATGATCTAGGAATAAGTTCTTTAATAGGGGTAACATACCCTCAATCTACAAGAGGTGTAAGATCTTAGTTAATTATTGTAATTTAACTTCTTAGATAACCTACTTATTTTTAAAAGTGGCAACCTATGCTTCTAGGTCTCATGCTAATTATAACTCCCCTTAAATTTTTTTTATTACTCTCATAGCCTAATATAGTACATCCTTATCACATGTTGGGTCTGGGTACAATGCAGATTTTGGTTTAGGTAATGTTATGCATTCATTTTTACCCTTATCCCCATACTTGAGGTGTAACTCAAGTACTAGAACAACTAGTGACTAAGTGGTGAACCCACTATGAGTAGTTGTTTATACCTTAACTACCTCTATGTGTGTAGGCTACACTTTTGGGATTAATTTTTCAATATTTTTCTCATACCTTATCATTCATGTGCCCTTATATTTTCTAAGCCTACCTTGGCTCAAAATTTTTTAAATTCAAGGAATTCTTTGACCCTATGGGGTCCTCAATAATACCCACATGTGGCATGTGTAGGGAAATCATGTTTAAAATGCTCTATTGAGACATACTTATAACATGAGCATAATGGGAAGTTTCTACCACTACATCCTCTGCCTCACCCTCCAATGCCTTGTTGCATCTTGAATCCCATATTTTGTTGTTCATATCCATCATTCCCTTGGTTTTCTTACCCTTTGAGTACTATTGTATCCTATCACGCACCCATTTCCATGTTTTCACATATTTTGTCAATCACCTAATAATCAATAATGGTATAGGTGTAGGCATCACACAAATGATGATAAATGGTTGTGTTGACTTAGTTAACACATTAAAACAAAGGATAGTTTTGGATGGCATGCACTTCTTAATAGACTTCATAACTTAGAGTTAGAGTACACACATTCCTCTATGGGTAGTTAGTTATATTATGGCCTTCTAATTCATAGTCAGTGCATCATAATCCACTTCAATCATCATGTGCAGAGCTAGCAATAAAATTTTAGATCTAAGAGGCCATTGATTCAATATGTGACTCCATGAATGGGTTGATTCCACTATCTTCACTTTTGACTACCTCATCTCTAAACATGGCTTCAAGTATTTCTTGAGGGTCTTTAAAAGTATTCATGGAAATTAATCTTTAAAATGGCATGAGTAACCCCCTAATGAACCATTGAATATCCTAAGGGTGAATATCATATGGGATCTTTGATAGGAGAGTTTTAAACCATGTATTGTACAAGTGCACACTCTCTGAGAGTCTTTGGGTAATTTATTATATCATTACGATGCTTTGTTGTTTAAACTCTAAGATGTGAAATTCCTTCAGGAATACATTTGTTAGGGTATCATAGTCAACCATTTCCTTGTTGGGATCAAATTTTATATACCAGGTATGGGCATGATCAAGTAAAGTGGTTTCAAACTAAGTAGCCTTGTGCTCTAACTAGGAAATGCCTTAGATGCACCACTATAGTTCACATTTTAGCACATGTTCTAAAGCATTTTCCATGCCAGTATACTTTGGGAGGTGCATATCCATTTTGTATTAGATTTTCTATGTGGAAATTGGGTATTTGAGGCACTTGTCCCCCTAGTGCTTATTTTGGTAGTAGTCCTCCAACACCTCTAACCCTAGAGGTTGGCACTAGTCCCATCATTACTATTGGCACAATTGATGTCATTTTTGTTGTGTTACTTGCTTATGGAACTATAACACTTAATTTGGGTTGTTTCCCACATTGAATTTCTAACATTGGTTGAATTGGTACACTCACATTCAAGTTTTGTTGTGGTGAGTTAGCACTCAATGGTCTAGAGGTATTTTCTCTCAGCTTATACGGAATAATTTATTTAATAATAAAGTTACAATCTAGGTTTGTAAAATGTCTAAGATCTAAGTCATTAGTAGGGTCAATAATCACTTATATATTGTCTTCAAGTTGGGGATCTATCATATGAGCATGCACTATAGGTTTAAAGGGGGTAGGTGCATCAAGAACATCTGTAATCACCAAATTTTGTAGGACTTAGTGAATTCCACACTTGTAAAGTGCTGATCTCAGTCTATTACTTCATTATATCTCTCATATTTTCACTATTGTATTTCAAAATATCTTTCCCCATGCCCTTCTCATTTGCTACGGATCCTCTCAGCACTTCTAGGTTCCAGATCCTCCATTAGTTAGTGATGTCTCTTATTATAGGCTTGTCTTTTGAGCTCTTGGGTGTTAATTTTCTCTTCCCCTTCCATTATGTCTCACCTACACATCCCATTCTCCCCCTTTGTATAGTTCATACATGAAAGGATTTTAGCCTTCCATCCCCAAATTTTTAAAATCATAATCAACCATTAAAATATTAACATCTATGCCAAATTCCTTCATGAACATGCCTCCAGGGTTATCCAAAATTTTTTACTCCACTTCCTCAAGGCAAAAATAAATTGAAATTACAAACTCAAGTATGTAGCTATTTAGGGGTCCTTGCCACCATTTATCCACCTCTTTAGTCCAAGTGACATCCAAGGTCCCAAACCAATCTAGGAACTTCTTTATCCACTCATAACATCATCCATATCTTCTTATTCTATGGGTTAATAGGAAACAAACCACTTGTACACATGCTCAGGTAACTCATATAAAAAAACATCATATAAATTGACCTGAACCCATTTTCTTGGATTTTATCCTTTGCAATTAGATGTTTCTATGCAAAGTATTTTCCACCTATTGTATCTATCACTCAATGTTTTCAAGAGAAATTTGGTCCATCATTCTATCTCACCAGTGTAGCAATAAAATTCAACATGGGTCTCAATAATAGGACCAATTTTTTTTGAATGTCTATGGGTGGTTTACTATAAATAAGATCAAGCATGGGATATTCCCTTTACACTCAAAATTTAAACACTTGGCTATGCCAACATTATTAAATATAAGACACAAGCCTTATATTCTCACCTAAAGCACAAATGAGAATGAAACAAGGCCTACATTGGGATAATTGTGCCATGGCATGGGGCTTCACTAAGAGGACTTAAGGAATGTATCATAAACTTAACTGAGGTAGATCCATAGGTGTATTCCTTTCTTAGAATGAGCTTGGGATCATATATGCACTTAATAGGTCATAATATTGCTTTGGTTCAATTTACTCCCCATACTAAATAGATGTAATTTAAGCAAATATTGGGTTACTAGAGTAGATCTATACTCATCATTCATTTAAAATAAATATTACTTAATGAAAATTGTAGATACTCCATTAAAGTAATGAACCATTAAAATGAACGAACATAAAATTACATAATTAATCAAAAGTGTGACATCATAAACTTTCCTATTTAATTAGGAATACTATAAAATATACAAACTAGACACATTGATCACATTTTCATGTTACACTATTTTTAATTATTTAAAGTCCATGGCAAGAGTTATATTCAAAACATAGTATTAATAACCTAGATGCTCACAAATGAGTTTAGGCACATACAATCAGATCTAGGGTGGATTCTATTCTATTTATAAGACTTAATGTTTGTTAGAGTAATGCTTATAGAGCATAACTTAAAATTCATTTTTCTAGAGATTTACTATAGATTTCCATCTTTTTTTCATCTCTTAGTATGAACTCCTTATATAAGCCTTCAGGAGCATCTTTTCCATGGTGCAAGTTGCATGTTGAGTGCCAAGATAGAGTCCTATCATCATAACTACCAGATCCATGACTATAGAATCCCTACACTACACTTGCCACATTTACACAAATATTCATTAATTCCCTAAATATCTAGGATATGGTTAACCATCTACCAACTAGTGTAAGATTTGTATTGCATCCTTAAACTAGCTAAAAAAATTGTTAGGCTCAACCACTGGATAAAATTTCCTTTTCATGCCAAGGTGAATATCAAGTTGGCACAAATACTCTAATAATGGGTTAAGGGCCTCTCTCTCTCTCTCTCTCTCTCTCTCTCACACACACACACACACACACACACACACACACACACATTGGTGCTATAAGAATGCATAGTTTTGACATTATAATCTATCTAGAAGAAAGGTAGGCAAATCCCTACTATTTTTGTTACTCATCTTTATCTTAAGAAATAAATTCAAACTAGTTCAAACTTTCCAATTTCATATTTTAGTGTGTTGAATGAGTTGTTGATAGATGCTAGTGATAAAATTGCTTGTCCTTGCATCTTGTCCTACTTGTGTGCACCTAGGTTTAGATACATTATTTTCTTGTAAATCACTTGGATTACATTGAAGTGTTGCATTTTAGCTAATTATTTTGGAGTTTTAGTAACATCTTATCTATCTTTTTAAGCTCTCACCTTGTTTGCGATACTTACATAGTCTAGATTAAAATACTTATGTTAGAAGCTATATCTTGAAGCATAGAGTAAATTATAGTTGTACCTCTTTTAAGTTAAAGTATAGGATAATATTGGATCAGATATTTTTGTGTATCACCCCTTTGTTCTAACTTTATTTCAATTAGATAGTTTCTTATCCCTTTTACTACACCAACTAGTTACTAAGAGAGAAATCAAGATAAATATAGGGAGTTAGCCCTTTAAACTAGAGGCTTACCCCCAATCTAGACAATCCACATGTCTAGGGGTAATCCTATTATTTCATTCAATTGGAGTAGGCTTGAACTACCTCTCCAATGGTGTAAAATTGAGTGACAATAGTAATATTTGAAAGAAAGATGCACTCATTAATCCCATTATGAACATAATACAATAGGGTAAATTTTAGCAACTATTATTTGTTAATTCATGAATATTTAGGTTTTTTAAATTAGCATTTGGATATTTATATAAATGGTGCAAAAAGTGGGTTTGACTAAATTATCTAGGTGTAGGTTAGTTTTCTAGGTCGACTCGTGTATTGTTTAAAATAAATTTCATACATATAAATATAGTTTGCCACTCCATTGAAAGTCAATATGAGATTATTTTCCATTATATGTAAACAAACATCCTCTCATATAATCATAATGGAAAATTTTAGTAGCAATAAATGGATGAAGTGTCAGATGATGGTGTTGAATGATAGCATGCTACCAAGTGACACCAAATTTTTTGAATGATAATAATGATTTGAAATTATAAAAATGATACCAAATGAAAAAAATGATGTCTATTGATAGAAATGATACCAAATGGTGGTAATAAACCTTAATGAAAGTAATTTTTTTGAATAACATTAATGTTTTCTTTTAATAATAATCTCTATCCTTCAACAATAATGTTATCAAATGATAACATTAATGCCATTTGAAAACATTAGTGTTGAATGATAACACTATTGTTGTTCAATATTATTACTATCAAATGACAACATTGATGTCATTTTACATCATTACTATCAGATAGTAGCATAGTTTTCATTTGGTATCATTAATATCATTCACCATAAACTCTATCATTTAGTGGTGAAGAGGTGTGATCCATAGAAAAACAAAGAACAAACCATCTATGGCTTTTTTGTATAGTCACATACCCATTTGGATTTTGTGCCCCATTAGGATTCACTTATCCATTCACCTTCCCACCTAAATTTTATCTATTAACTTTCACCAGACTTTTGAAATAAATACTTAGAGATTCACCAAAAAAAACCCATGTTAATTTTTGTATAGGCCACTAAAATTTACCCTACAATAGAATATGAATCAAGAAATTATAATTACTAAGAATAAAATATAATAAAAATTTGAGGTGTAAGAGTGATCCAAGTAATGGTTTGAATGATTGTGTGGGATTTAAAATATAATTTCTCATTCATTGATTAGTTTTATCCCAATGTTTCATAACACTAACTACAGAGGTAGAACCATGACTGTAACCCCTAACCCTATTTATGAGGATATGATAAGATTAAATTACCTAGGTGACATTCTCCTCTTAGATTCACCATAAATAAAATGGGTAAAAGAGGATTCCTATCATATAAATAAGGGGTCTTAGGAATTTTTGATAAATTATGAGGTATGTGGAAACTAAAATCAATTTTTAGTTTTGTACAATGACTGTGAGTATTGATATAAACCCCTTACATCATGATGTTTTTAAAAATAAATGCGTAACCATTCATGAAAATCACTAAGTATTTTTAAAACTATTAGAGCATAGTTTTTTGAAACAACCACAAATAAATGAAAAATAAAGAAAAAGAAAATTGAAAGATTTTTGTGTATAGATATAAAAAAAAATCAACCTAGGGTCTAAATAAAGAGATTATGTGTCAAATGAAATCCAAGATGTCAATAAAAACTTATTCACTATTGGATTAAATCTAAGGTTGAATAATTTGAATCCTTTTGTTTCAGATTTTATCCAATGTTGAAGGTTATTTTGTTTTATTTCAAGAATTTACAAAAATATCTATGAAATCTTAGGATAAAAATCAAGCAAATAACAATTAATTTTCTAAAAATAGAAGGCTCACTATAATGTCTAAAATATTTCCAATTGAAGTAAATAAAATTAATAGATATTAAACTATTAAAATTTAAATATTGAAATATATAAATCTAATAGTGAAATATAATATGATACATAATTGTATAGAATTTAAAAATTGATAAAAATAGAAAATGAGCCTAAAAATATGCAAACCTCCCTAGAACATATTTACTTATAAATTTTTATGTTGAATGTAACTAAAAACTACTTGAAATAACCTATGTACTATGTCACAATTAAATGCTAGAACTTAAACTATGATTGGATAAGTCTAAAAAATGAGTATAGGGGTGTAATGTGGCTTTTTTTATTGACTAAAACCATGTCCTAGTTGAATATTTGTTTGATTTATTTATTAAGGTATAAGAGACTACTGATAAGGGTTTAATAATTAGTTATCCACGTCAAGTTGATGCACAAAAGACCTAAAAACATAAACCCATATTGCTACACAATAAACAAAATAGAGATAAAATGCCATGAGAATAAGATTAGGGTAATACCTAATATAACATTAGAAAACAATTCATAATCTAAGTGTTACCTACATACCCAAAATGGGCCTCGAGCCAATGTAGTTCACCCTCTTAGGGTGACTATCTAATTCATGATTGTATGTGTGTGTGTGTGTGTGTGTGTGTGTGTGTGTGTGTGTGTGTGTGTGTGTGTGTGTGTGTGTGTGTGTGTGTGTGTGTGTGTGTGTGTGTGTGTGTGTGTGTGTGTGTGTGTGTGTGTGTGTGTGTGTGTGTGTGTGAGTGAGTGTGTGTGTGTGTGTGTGTGTGTGAATATCACTAGAATATTGATTGAAATTATTGACAATGGATGTCCCTAAATTAAAATAAACAATATTTAGACTTGGCCTATGTCTATTATAATTTAGTATAATTAAAATTGTAATAAATAATGATCTTTTTCCTTGTGAGTAGTAGAATTGTCAAATGATTTCTAGATGTATTTAGAGAAGCCTTGATGTTATTATATATGGGAATATTTGTAGTATTTTATCTAAACAACTTTAAAAAATACACGAGAGAGCTATTGTGAAATGTATCAATTCAAAAAAGTAACTATTAAAGTGTGGGGACTAAGGTCACACTAGTGAACAAATCCATAGTGCATCCATATCCATCCTACTATGGAATTGTGTTATAAGACCAAAGACTATTGGGCCATTATTGATAGGAGTATGTGAGATGAATCAAATAGATATTTCTATATGATATTTTTGAGAGTTTATAAGACAATAGAGGCTTTATTATTGATTGTAATTTAGTGAATGGTGAATGGACCAAATAAGGAAGGGATGTCAAGATTAAACATTATCAAACAACTAATATTTAACTTGTGTCTAAAGTGACATGAAATTAAGACATAATGATAAATTTTCCAAAAATTATTCAATAATTGGAAAGTTAGAGGATAAAAGTGAAGAAATTTTTTCTTCAAACTATTATAGTTTGAATTATTTTACATTACCAAAGAGTGTATTAAAATTATGATAAGCTTCCTTGGGGATTTTGGTGTTATAAATTTGAAAGAGAAGGGTGTCAGAGATGTTAAGGAAAATCAAACCAAGTGTTTCATCCTATTTTCATGAAAATAAATAATGGTCCTTCTCTAATGTGAAAATCATGATAATGTCAAAAATAACATGCCAAAGGCTTTCATATTATAGTATCTAATGCATCTTTAGTTTCCACATGGTTTAGTTTGAAGTCATGATTAGTTCAAATAGTTGTTCATTCATGGAAGAGGCTGTAGTCATAAAAAAATTACTTACAAAATTAAACTCATCAAATTTTGGGTACCACTGATAATGTACCCACATATTTATAATAGTTCTTTTAGGACATTGAGTATCATCGATAATGCATCTAAAGGTGTTTTATATTAAATTTTTTCTAGTAATTAAAACACTCACCCCTCCATAAAAAAATTCCCACCTATAAATGCACCTATTACTTATTTTAATAACTTAGAAAAAAACTAAATTGTACACTTTATTAACCCCCATAACATGTTAATCATATACTTATTTTGTAAGTTCCCTCCCAAAAACTTAATAAATTATCAATTTTGAATTTAGAAACTTGTATTTATTAAAAATAGGAAAAACATGACCTTTTGGAAACTTTACACTGAATTTAAAACTATAATTTTTATAATCAACTGTGAAAACCATGACTTTTGAGAGTAGAGATTTTTTTTTATTCTAGTACATCAAGAAAATCAGGGAAGATGGGGATGCATAGAATGCAAGTGTATTTTTAAGACATGTATATGAGAACACAATCTACAACTAGAAACTAAACTAAATCACCATATAATTTTTCTGACTTTTTTTGTTTTGATGTTGAGATGTGGTTAGTTGGATGCATATTTTTTGAAATTTTTAATGGGAAACCAATTTTACCAAGGAAACATAAGGCAAATAAACTCAATAAAATATATGAGCTTTATGGATATTTGGATGAGACTAACTGGCCATGTGTCTTTAATCTTGAATTTTAGAACTCTTTAAAGCCAGCAAGATCAATGAGAAATCCTATCACAAATTTATTTAAAGTTTTTGATAAACATGCTTTGGATCTTTTAAAATAATGATTACTTTGGATTATTCCCATAAAATAAGTCTAAATGATGCCATCAACATAGAATATTTATAGATTGATCATGTTCCTTATGCATCAAGTAACTTGATAAATTATGGAGTTTCATATGAGTTTCAAACAAATAAAAAAGGGAAATAATATAGGAAACAACAAGAAGAAATTTCCATTCAAAATAAATTCACAAAATTGAAAACAACATCGAACACATGAATAGGAATCAAGTCCAATTTACAATAGATTTATGTAATAAGGATGATGCAATTAGTGGAATGTAAATCAAATTTCAATTTTTTACATATTTTAATGTGAAATAAATGAAATTAAAATTGTGTAAACACCTTGAAAATGATGTGACAGAGATAGTGAATAATATGTGTCTTGGAAATTATTTAGGCAATGGTGACACTTAAAAAAAATCATAACACTATTTGATGAAATCCATATGAGTGTAGGCACATAGCTACTAATGTTGGTTTTTGGACATGAACCTATGTTATAATGCCATAAAATAGAAATAAATGGTTAAAAATACTGATAGGATATAGAAAAATACCAAAACCAAAAAATAATAGATCAAATGTTAAGAAAAACACTCAAATAAGATGAGGGAATAAATGATTATTATTACTTCATAAATGCACAATTCTATACAAGTTTCTCTTTCACTCTAATCTTATCAAAAAAGTAAAGTAGTGCTCATTAAATGTGAAATAAAAAGGAATCTAGAATAATTTATCCCTATAAGGGTTATTGGATAAGTGTTGCACCTAGAACATTCCCTATTTATAACATGATTGTTATCAATAATACAAATTACAACATTCTCAGTTTGTATTATGACAAGTGTCACACTACTAATTATTTCACTTATTATTTTTTACACATAATATTAATTAGTAATTAGTAAATATTTCCTAATTAGAGATTATAGATACTAAATTACAATAATATAATACTTTTTTATCAGTTTCAGAGTAGCTTGGGATACTATTAACATACTAGGGATGTTTTTTTGTTCCTTGATGGATAGGACCATATTCATGTTTACTAGGTTATGATTTTAAAGATTTTTTGGCATGCATATCGAAGTCAAAAATACTTTCCAATGAAACCATTAATTTTAGAATCTTTTTTCCATTAATTTAATATTACCATAATTTTATAATTCAATTATAGTGAGGAATTCCTTGTCCTTTTCATCTATTATATGTGATTAAAAAACCCTTGATTTATTCATAAACCTAATAATTTATTGGTTATACTCAAACACTTATAAATTTTCAATGTTGTTAGCAAAAAAAGGACTAGGAATTAATTCTATTGAAAAGTTATATAATTTGATTCATTTAAACAAAACAAATTTGTAGTTGATGTTATTAGAGAATCATCATTTTTTTCCTCTTTAGAAATGGTACAATATTAAAAGCATCAAAAAATTTAATCAAATACTAGGATCCATGTTTATACATTCTCAAGTATGAAAATGTGCATTAAAACTTAATTTTTACTTGGATAACTACTAATTGTTAATCTAAAATAAATTTAACTCCTGGACACCATGATTCAAATTGAATTGCAAACCAAGGATTAAAGCTTCATATTCAACAAGATTTTTATTTTCATGGAAATTGTAAATGGCATGTAGCTAGGTATTGATTTCACTGAGGATCAACTAAATAAATGACTAAACCATATCATTTTTTAGAATGGGATCCATTGAAGTGAAGGTTATAAATTCTAAATGAATCAATGCTTTTTTTAGTGGTAGTCTTGGTAGTGATAATATAATTCACAATATCTAATGAGTAAGAATTAACATTTTCATTCCTAATAATTTTCTAATGATCATATATTTAATTTTATGTTTTGTTTCTACCTTTATTTTATTAAATACACCCCTTCAAAGAAACCACATATGTGAAAAATTAGTATTCATATATTCATTAAGCATTTTTGACCAATCATGACTCAATAACATCCCATAAGATTCAAAAATATCTTCCACATTTTTATAAATTAACTATTGTATCTTAAGTTCGAATCCTAACTAAATGTAGGAATTCAGTACTTCACCAACCATAAAAGCCCTAGATTTATCTAATTATACTGTAAATTTATCTAACTTTATTAAATTGAAACCTAATTTTATACAAATATCAACTGATGTTACATTGATTGAGGCTCTTGAATCGACCAAAAAATTATGTAAGTTATTTTTAAAAATTATTATAGTGATAAGGAATTAAGGATTTACTATTTTCGTCTTAAAAATCATTATGTTTATATGTGATGTCTTATTCTTACTTGAAGAAGGGTTTTTAGTCAATGACTTCAACAATACATCTCATTATTTTGTAATTTAAGCTAATTCAAGGAGGTGATGTTTTATTTATTTATATTCATGTCCTATATGAAATTATAACCACCTTTATTGAATTTAGGTTGTATATCAGTATCAGGTAGTTGGTCACTATATTTTAGGGGTGGTGGATTAATCTTGTCTTTTGGAGTAGGAGGAAGAATAATATTATTTGATTAGAAGTCATGAAATGCTGGTGTGTTTTTATTATTAATTCATAATTATTAACTTATTATTGTTTAAAATCATGTATCTCATCTACATTTTCCTTAGGATCATTATCATCTTGATTAGGTAAAATGCATGTATCTAACATTATTGTGGTACTATGCATAGAGTATGTATCAAAATAATTAGAGGTACTAACTATGTTAGAATGATATATAACTACCTCAAATACTTCCATTTATTTATATATATATTTTAAAATAATTAAAAAAACAATATAATCAAGTTCATAATACTAAGTAGTTGTGTGTGCACTACACTAATTGGGTAAAGCTAATTCACAAATATTAATTTAATTAAGTTTATTTGGTGATAGATTATTATTATTAAATAAATTATTTAGGTGATTGTATATCTATTAAATGATGTTTTGAGCATTTATGTCTTTGTTTGTGTTTCCAACCTATCTCTGAATATTCACAAAGTCATTTCTAAGATTTTAAACTACATGTTTGATTGCATCTGATTCTATTTTCATTGAATTTTAAGCTATAATTTGTGTGTTTTTAATGCTAGGAATTAAGGCTTAGTTTTTATTTGTGATTTTATTTTGCTCATTCATAAAAGTGGTCTATTGAATTAGAGAAATTTATCTTAATGGAAACACATTAGTAATTAGACATAGATTGAGAAAGGGAACATTATGATTTATGTTATGAATTAGATTGATTATTTAAATGTTAGGATTAATACTTAGAATGAGTAATAATTATGGGTTAAACTTTTTTCAATTTTAATAGATTCATAATGCACCTTTTCTAAAACATTTACTTGTGCAACTTATCTAAGGAATAGAACAGTCAAAGGGTCCAATGCATGCTTGTACATCTCAAGAGCTAAAGGGATACTAGGTCCTTATGGATAATAAATATTTTTGTAGATCCATTGGTTTATTTAATTTAAATCTCTAATATACTCATGGGGTTGTATTCTCATGTTGTAAAATTATTATTATAGGACAATGAGATCTATCATATTATAAATTGTGCTAGGAAAGTGGCTTCAAAATTATTCCAATTTTGTATGGAATTATATCATATATTAAGAACCAATCATATAAATCATATTGTAATGAAAATGGAAAAAATTATACAAGCAACATCTTCATGTTGTACATTTAAGAGATTGACTTAAAATATTTAATATGCTCTTCTACAATTATAACTCTAATTAGAGAAAATTGAGGAATGTATCTCTTATTATTCATTGGGATTTCATGAATATCTCCTAGGACATTAATTATTGTTCCAAACAACCATGTGGACATTGGTACAAAATATATGAAATTAATATTAATTGGTGAACTTAGTTGGGTGCATGAAAATATAAGAATTCCTTTGTCAGATCTAGGTTACCTATGTACTTATAATGTTTGAATAAAAAATAGGTTAGATTCATAGTTTGACCTAGTTAGTCTTTCATGTATCCAAATTAGTTTAATATGTCTTGATAAAGGCTTGTAAATAGTCATATATTATGGTCCCTCTTTTTATCACCAACTAACCTATTGATGCAGGTTCAATCCACCCAATAGGATGATGGAAAAAATTACCTCTAATTTTAGGATTTTAAGGTGTAATCTAGATCATGAGGTGTCTATATTTGGTTTTATAAATAACCACATGGTGAAATAGTAGTTAATAAAAGTGGTTGTTACTTCTAAATATATTTCCTGCTAGGTAATCATCCTTACCTAACAATTAGAAAAACTATCCTAAGAGGGATATTCATAATTATGTTGTTATACATAGATATTTTGGTTAATATAAACATAAAATAAGATAAGGGTAAGGCACAAAATAAATTTTATTAATTTATCAAGAGATATCTTATTTACAATTATTAATTTATGAAATTCACTGTGTTTTTAAACTAATTTTCACTTATTATAGTTATTACTTAGACTTAGATGAACATAGTGAAAATTCCAAGGGCATTATATTTGAAATATTGCCTATGACATTAAATTGAATTATTTTGATTGATGATAAATTTATTAATAAAATTCATGCACAAACAAATATTATAATAAAATATTTAATCATACAAATAACAAAAAATTATATTACTCATTTCAACTAATTTGAAATTCACATATGTAAATTAAATATAATAATCAAATTAATATAAATTATTATGCATTACTAAAAATTTGAGATAATAATTACAAACAAGAAAAATCAATAAATTTTTTGAATAATTTTGAACTTATTTTACAAAAATCTTACTCCCTTTGAGAGGTAAATATAATGTGTATATATAGGTTCAAATGGGAACTACCACATCTAGAAGTAAAACTCCATGTAAAATAGAAAATAAATTTTACAATCATAGACAAAATTTAAAATCATGAAAAAAGATTACAATTATTTTTAAAATAAATACACTACCAAAATATTATTCTCTCACATATTACTTATAATTTTCTTGAGTTTATGAAGATATGACCTGGTAAATTTAAAAATAAACTAGGCATGCCTAATAGTGTTCATTTCTTATAGTCAAATTGATAATTGGAACTCATAATAGGGACTATGTTTTGGTCATTAACATTACATGATTTTATAATAGGGTGATAAAGAGTTACTTTCAATTTTTTATCATGTTACATTTTATCTTTGGTATAATTGACCAAGTTAATTACCTTAGTGATCCCCCTCATGGTTAGATTTCAAAACCTTACCTTTGAAATCATTCATAAATTTGGCAAGCTTAGGCATGAATTTTTTAAGGGGAACAAGCTTATCTTCTAGAGAAAATAATGAAACTGTGCCATCTTCTTGAAACAACTTGAATATATTATCTATGACATTATAAATAGAATGTAGGACTATGGCCATATCATCTAACCAATCTTGAAAATAAGTCCTCATATGCATAAAAAAGATAAACACAAGTTAATTTAAAATAATTTCATGAGTTTAAAATGATATAACATAATTTTATTTATTAATTTTCTTAAGTTTACCGTATTAAATTCTATTACAATAATATGATCAGATAATATTTATCTTTTTTTCTAGGAGTCACTTTTGATTTGTACCTAAAATTTTTCAACCAACATTTCATTACATAACTCTAAAGTTTTTTCAAATTCATAATTAATATTATCAATGAGTGCATCCCTTGTTTGAGTTTATGTCCTTTAAATCCTCTAATTTATCCCTTACATAAATTTCTTTGTCAATTACCCTATTGTGGCCACTAAAAACTTAGGGTGTTTTACAAATTTATCTCTTTCACCTAATCTAGATTTTATTTTTCTTGTTAGGGTGAAGAACTCTTCTTCAATATCATAAAGTGTATGATTATTTTCTTTTATTATATTTCCCCAGGTAACTTTTTTGAGTTTTCATATCTCTTTATCAAACTAAAATTTAACCTCTAATTCCTTGACTATTATAATTTATTTTCTCTTAATTATAGTGAGTGGAATGATATATATCAAATTTTGACTTACCTTAAACATGAATACAACATATGTTTTAGGTGGTGTGTAAAATGTGGATGATTATGCATGGAGTGGAGTGTACTTTTTAATAGTGATCCTGGGGTAAAATATAATGAAGGCTATAGATGTAGTGGATGCATGGGTATAGATGGTATTGGTAGGAATTGGAGTTGTAATTATAGGATTAGTGGTGACCTATACTATGGGAATCGATTGTTTTATTTCAAGGGAAGTGAATCGGTGTTTATATAACACATTACTAAGAAATTCACTCTTATTTTTGGGATCCTTTCGATTTGATATGGAATGCCCAATAACTCTAGGTAATATGGAAATGACAATGATCTTGGATGTAGGTAATATATTTAATGGATATACTATTGGAAATGTAGCTCTTACCTAAAATTGTGTCTCTTTTGTATGGACTTTTATATCTATTCCTAATATTTTAACCAAAAAATGTGAGATTATTTTCAAATTTATTAGGAGAGAAGAAACTTCATCCTAATTTATGGATTGAGCTTGACTAAAAATAAGAAACATAGACACTTCAGGGCATTACATAAAGTTATTTGGTTCCAACTTCTTAGTATACACTTTGGTGATTTAAAAAAACTTTTTGGGGAAAATAAGGGTTAAAAATTCTATTTGGGGAACCAAAAGAGGAGTGTGAAGTGGGGAATGCTTTAGTGGAGTAATGGAAGTATAAGGAGGGGGAGTAACCACTATTTTTTTAATATTTTTTATAGTACATGGGCTATCCAAATTTTAAATTGAAGGACAAGAAATATGAATTTGAATAGAAGGTAAAAAATGGGATTAAGTTACCACTTGCATTACAACTCTTATTTCATAAATATTGGGAGGAGGGATTTGTTGTATTACTTTCTTCTTTAAATAAACATATATGCTATGGGAATCATCATAGGTTACATATGTGTTTGGCCTCTCTTATTATTATGATGGTCCCTCACACCCTTGAGTTGAATTTCTAATGCATGTAGTCTACATCTTTATTATTACCTCTTCTTCATTATCATAATTTATGAACATATAATCATGGGGATGTGGATGATGCTTATCTACTATTAAAACCTTTATCATAAATTAATTAATGTGTGATTTTACATGGCCCCTTATATATCATTACATTAATTCATGTTCATCCAATTTGAAGGAAGACAGACAAGCTAATTCTATATGTAAATGCATACCATTTATTTAAAATTATCATTTCCCACTTTATACAAAATTTGTAGTTGTGGAAATTAAATATTTTAATTCACACACTCCATAAAATCAAAAAATTTAGTAAGTGGTTTACTATTCTATGAGTGTTTAAGGAACATATCTAGGAATCCTTAGAAGAGATACCTAAACTCCTTCAATTTTGATCACAGTCCAATCTAGGTAGTACCAATAGGCTCCCATTCTCATTACTAATTTTATGGTTTCTTCAAAAATCATAGGAATTTTTACTTAATTTATATCCTATTACACTAGTGAAAAAAACATTCACAAATTTCCTTGATAAATGTCCTAAATTTGTGTGCTTACAAATTTGAAAATTTGAAGTGGATAGTTAATCATAAAGAAAGAGTTTAATGTGGAATCTTGTCAAAAATAAAATTTAATAGGAAACATCAAATAAAGAGGACATAATATATAATTTTATTACATTCTTTACACCCATGAATTATGTCCTCAAATTAAATGAAATAATATCCCCTATGGCATGGAATTTTTTGTCATTGATGATCATCAATAGTAAGGGCACTCATATATTATGTACATAAGGAATATTGGGTGACCCATAAAATTAGTTCATAAAATCCATACCATATAGATATTGGGCATGTATGGATTGGATTTTTTTTTAATTATCCCTACTAACTTAATAATTGAGGTCTCCAAACTAATATTTCATAGTTTTTCTTAGGTTATGTCTATCAATCCATTTTTACACAATTGACTGACTAGACACTATTTAAGGTTAACATAATTGACAGTATCCCTCTATTTTCATGCCATATAGGAATTTAAATTGGTTATTATTCTTTAGATATAATAACATACTATTTTGGTATATAATTATATAAAACACATTGTAGAAAAGGTCTATATAAGGAAATACCTTAGGTTTCGCTACTGCCTAATGCAATCCCATGTTCGATAGGGACATGAGATCATTTGAATAGTTATCATATGTAGAGGAAGGAATTTAATATTTAATAATTATTATTATTCTCTAAAACTTATCAAAAATTCCATTATCATGTCTAAAACCTAGGCCTAATGGATGTTGAACAAACTCGGTGATTTTGAACACGTGTTTTGTACTGAAAGAAAAAAGATAGGAATCCATTATTGTTTGTTGAAAATTTTAACTACTTATTCACATTGAAATATATTTTCAAAATTATTAATTTAACTTTACCAAATTATATACATGGAAGGAATTTAGTCTTTGATAATCTCTTTTCAACTAAGAATTTGAACAAATAAATCACCCTTTTTTAGTTCTCTCAAATATCATGTTGATTTTTTTTTTCATTTATATTATATTTGAATGATGGAATTTTGAATTTAATTAAATTATTTTTCCATTATGTTTTTATTTTTAGCTTTGGTTCATGACTTTTTAGAAGTACGAACTCAAATTATCTTGATTACACAAATTTTATAATATTGTATCTCTTCTCACTTTCCATATGAGTTTATTTTATGTTTAGTCAAAGTGTATAAAATTTTATATAAGACATGTCATTATATTATTTTATCAAATTATATTAGTTATTGAATTTATCAAAGAAACTGCTTAGGTTGGTACTACCTATGAGGTCTTTGAAATTAGACATGTTGTATCCTATATAGTTGGTTTGCACTCTCACAACTATTAGGTCATTGTGAAGTCTTTAAGGCTATGAGGTGTGTGGTAAATAGAATATTGACACACACATATTTGATATTTATTTTTGGTCATGAAATTTTAGGTCCTCTTTGGGGATACATTGAATCTTTAGGTTATGCATGCTAGAGAGATTGTTAAAAGGTGACATATGAATCCTCTTAGTTGGATCATTGTTACAAAGTTTTTGGAATTTGATCTTATCCACTAAATTTGAGTAATATGTGAAATGGGAGGTTTCCAGGTTGTAATATGATTTGGATGTGAAAATTGGTGATATATGAATAAATCTAACTCTCAAAACTTTAATTCTTATGATGTGAAGGTGTGAGAGTTGTGAGGATGTGAAGATGTGAGGTGGTAACACATGGATTTAAAAATAGGATACATGTTGCCTTCTAAATATCTCATAGTAAAGAAATCAAAAAATAAAATTCCACTAGAGGTGAGGGTGTTTTGAGATGTGTAGCATATAAAATTACATAATTTAAAAATATAGTGCATGGAAGTGTGAAGAGTATGTAGTGTGTGAAAAAACTTTTCACTAATTAAAATACTAATTAGTGTCAAAATAGTATTATTTTAAAGTAAATTAGCAACAAATATTTTTAAACTATGCATAAAAGAATAAAAATATCCATTATAAAGGCCTAAAGATTCTCATAGTGCTTGCTAATTTGAATAGTGTGATAATGCACCCAAAAAAAAGGTGGTGAAACCTTTTCCAAAATAGGTCTTTGAAAACCTAATTATATTTCATACATCATACTCAATTTTTTTACATGAGATAACCATAATATTGTGTCAAAATAAAATTTAAAATGGAAAAGATCATTGGATCTTGACAACCAAATATTTTAAATACTCATATTCATAAGATCCTAAGTATTTTGTAAGTTTCATTTTTATAAATGTCGATCCCTAATTAGAAATAATAATTGGGTTGTGTTTGTCACAACAATACACTTTCATATTTAATAACATGATCCTAAAAATTTAATATTTAAACATATTAGATCTATATGATATTTACTAGAAGAACTTAATGTTGATATAGGATTTTTATTAATTATGAAAATAACCTTAATGTTGAAAATCACCCTTTTTAGTTCTCTCAAATATCATGATGACAAACTGAATTTTCCTTTTCATGTATATTAATTATGAAATGTGGCCTTTTTCATTTAATTGAATTATTTTTCCCATTAATATTTTTTTCATTTTTGGCTATAGTTCATAGGTTTTTAGAATGATAAACTCAAACTATACATGTGTGTTGATCACATAATTATTATATTATTGTATTACTTCCCACTTGCCATGTGACTCCCTTTTGTGCTTGTTCAAAGTATGGGCATTTCCATGTAATCCACATTTAATTATATGATTGGTTAAAAGTCTCTCAATTATCATATTTATCAATGGTATGACTTAGCCATGTACTACTATGAGGTCCTTGAAATTGGACACATTGCATCATATATTTGGTTTGTGCTCATGTAACTATTAGGGACTTGTGAAGTTTTTGAGACTACAAAGTGCATGATGAATATAATATTGACATGTGTCTCCTTTTTTATTTATTTGTGTTCATGAAATTTTTTATCCTCCTTGGGATTATGTTGAATATGTAGGTTATGCATGCTAGATAGACTATGAAAATGTGATATATGATGCCTCTTAGTTGGCTCATTATTGTGAAGTTCTTAGAATTTGGTATGACCCATTTAAATTGGCTGATATGTGTAATGTGAATTTGTGAGGTCACAAGATGATAAGAATTTAAAAAGTGGAACTTTATGAATAAATTAAAATCTATGAGCTTCAATTCTTATGATGTGAAGGTGCAGGAGTTTTTAAGATGCAAATGTGTGAGGTATTAGCATGGTAATTTAAAAATAGGATACCCATTGCTTTCAAAATATATCACAATTGGGAAACTAAAAAAAATAAACAAGGAGGTGTGAACATTGAGAGATGCATAACCTATAAACTTGTGACACTTGGCATACTATTTTAAGTTATTTATTAGGTAATTTCATGATGTAGTGTTTGTAAGTGTGAATAATGTGTATTTCTCTAAATAAATAAAAATTGCACTAATGAAAATATTAGTTAGTGTCAAAAATATATTATTTTAAAGTAAAGTATAAAAAACACTATGAAACCATACATAAAAGAATAAAATTATCCATTATAAAGCCCTCATGATTCTTTAAGTTCATGATAGTATGATAATTCACCGAAAAAAAAACAAAAAGTGGAAAAACCATTTCTAAAATAGGTCTTTTAAAACTTGATTATCTTTCATATGTCATACTCATAATTTTTTCATCAGATTACCATATTAGAATACATAAAAATAAATTAACAAAATGACAAAGGTCATTGTAATTGACAACCAAATATTTTATATACTCATATTCAAAAGATCCCAAGCACTTTTCAAGATTTATTCTTATAAATGTGGGTCCTTAATAAAAAAATAATGATGAGGTGTGTTGGTCACAATAATACACTTCCATGTTCATCATCAACGTGATCCTTAAAAATTCAATATTTATACATATTAGAACTATATTCTAGTTACTTGAAGAACATAATATTGATTTAGTCTTTGTGGCACATATTTTCAAAAACATTTATCTAAAAATCAGAAATACTAATATATTATAAAGCATATACAAAGTATTGAAATTGGAATTCCATAAATTTGAAAATTATTTTGTAATAAATGTGAAAGTGTAGACGTAAATTTATTATTATCCACCAAATTAATACTTCAATTTTTCAACATTTTTTAAATTTCAATACTTTAATATCAAAATTAAACTTATAATCTATTTATTTTAAACTTATTAGTAGTGTATGTGTGAAATTTTATATATTTTATTGATAAACTTCCACACATATGAATTCACAATAACCATGATAAATAAGTTTCAACCATTCTTTGTTTTTTTATTCTAATAATATGTTAAGAACAATTTATGATTTGTTTTTAATGTAGGATTAATATTTTTGTTTCAAGTTTATAACAAAATAGTGATAGCGTACGATACCAAAAATATCCCATACAAAGTTTAAGAATGTATTTATTGATTCCAAAATTATATCAAATTCAACTAATGTATATTTTTAAGATGCCATCTTGAGAATTTATCATGAATATTTAAGCAATAAAACTCTTTTATGTGGTTCCTCATATTTAATTGATATACATATATATTTTCATAAGGCACTATAATGTCAAAATTAATAAAATGAAGACAAACTATTATTGGTGTAAATAAAATAAATGGCTAACAAAAATATTTTAAGATTATGCACTAAGTCTATGATAGAAAACATTAAACTTAACAATGAATAAAATAAGACATATATATGGTGGTATAAAAATACATATGAAAAAAAAACTCCTTACATTATTCATGTATTAAATTATAATTTTATTGGGGACACATCCCTTAGCATAATGGGATCAATAGTAAAAAGTATCTCCCTTAGAAAAGTTAATTCATGCAAGAACATATGAAATAATCTCCCTAACCTATAAAATAATTATATGACTTAAAATTTAAGATCTTATAAGGTTAGATATATGTGTCTCATCCTCATCCACATCAATAATATGAAAAAATATAGAAGGATAAAATCCATAAAAGGGATAATGTTATTAAATATCATATATTTCTAAATACATTGAACTATCTATTAATGCCTTATTTATGACCCCCTTAGAAAAATATATTGGATTAACTCATCCAAGAAAAATAAAAGTGGTTAACAGTACATGCGATAATATCCAAATTTATTTTATAGTTGTGTTGGTTATTTAAAGGGTTTCACAGTTTCAAAATTTACTTTGAGAGTAAAAATTACTTTCACCAGAGGTTCACCTACTTTCTTAGTTAAAATAATTATTACACATCTTAACTGAGACAATCATCTAAAAATATTAATTCTCAAATTTCATATCCTTCATTAATACAAACACATGAATACTTGTATAAAATCTCACACAAATATTTTAAAATGCTTTATATACGAAATCACATAAAACATAGAATGTTCTAAAGAAAAATAGGGAACCTAGAAGGAACTAAACTAGCATATGCATAATCTAATTACCGTATTCATATATACAAACAAGAATAATAAAAGTCATAATATCAATTAGAAAGATAAATCAAATACTAAATACACTTCAATGAATAATAAATAATAGAATCAAAATCCCTTTTTAGTATTCTGTAAGTATTATATTACAATCAGTGTCTTTAGGCAAGTAAATAAGACCACATAATAGAGCAAGAAAGGGGTAGGTGTAATACTTGCATGATTTTTTCAAATCTTGGGTAGAAGAAAATATTGGAAATGGTAGATAATAAAATTCCAAAATCATAAAGGAATAGTAGGTGTAATCATGGATTGATTCTATCAATGTTTTAGGACCAAATTCTATTGACTCTACAAAGGGAGACAACATACCTTATATAAATAGATTATGTCCATGAAATGTCACTCATCCAAAAAATTTGTTAGTTAAAATATTAAATGATTATTAGGGAATGCAGTTGATATTCTCTAATTTAGTAATAGGTTGACATCTTGAGCATGATTTGCAATTTAGAGACCATATTAATTAAAGGCTAAAAATTATCTTTTATGCTCATTGTCTATTCTTGGATATTTACCATGCACAATACATGTGATGAATTACACCATAATTATCAATTTGTATTAAATTATAGGGGTTATTTACATTAAAATTTAAATCTTTGTTCCATATTTAAGTTTGAAAGTTTTTGGTTTGTCACCCCACCATGCCTTATATAGACTTTTGCATTCAATTTAGAGGCTGATTAAATGTATGATCCATCCATAGATTAAATTTTTAGTATCCTAAATCAAGTTTATACCTTTAATATTTGGAATTATATCACTTCTTAACCTATTAGTTTGTGATAAACCAATTTTACTTTTGACTACACTTGACACACAATCCTTTTGAGTCTTTTAATGGCATTGATGGCCAAAGAGGTCATCAACCTTAATCCCATAATTATCATCCATGTAAATTCTACCACATAACACATCCTTAACATCCCATTTTATTCCATTTACTATGAAATTTCACATTACCTATCATGTCACACTTTTCTTCCACATTGCACTCTGTCAGCATCCCCTAGGCTCTAACTTTATTCTCTAGGTTTTTATTGTCATCTCCACATGGTCTTGAGTTCTCCTCTATGATTTACCCTGGTCATTTCCATAAACACATTATTTATTATTAGATTCTTAAGTTCTCCATGATTTCCTAAGGCTATTTTATAGGGTCCACATGGTTTTGAGTTAGTAATTCCATCGCTCTGGGATCCTAGGCTGGAGCCAAATAGTACAATCCTAGGCCTTCAAAGTTAAAAAAAATTTACATTATCATTTCAACATTTCAATCCTAGGCTATTAAGATCCTAGGATAGCATAAAGTGGAAAAATATTATGCTGTTGGGAGAATGTAACTTTTCATTTCTTGTTAAGTCTTTGTTGGGACAAGTCACTAGGATTGTGCCATGTGACATGATCTTAGAGCTTGAAGGATTTTAAAAGCTTGATCACATTTTCAAATTTCTATTTGATTTAACACTATGGGCTCATTATTATATTAAAAATGGTGCCTTATATATTCTTGGAGCCTCTACCACCTCTAACATTTGACAACACTATTGTTGGCCACATGACACTCTTTGATTTCTCAAAACCCTAACATCTAAAAACTATGTCAACTTGAGAGTGTGACTCTAAAACAGACATATATTTCATTGATTCCATGAATTATATTACTATTAGATCTAATAATCCTAACATCAATACCCTTTCACCTCCATGTGGTATACATTTATTGGAAAAAAACTCCTGGGTTGGGAAAGGGATTTAGAAACTTTAAGAACTCAAAGAATTTCTAGTTTTTCATTCCTTTGCTCTTAGTTTCCCAAGATCATTTGATAATTTGAAACTTGTTTTATTTCAAAATGGTTTATTCTAGGACCATATAATAACTACTCCCAATTACATTATCCATGATTAACTCAAGTTTATATGCATCTCACTTTGACTTAGGCTCTATAATCTAGGGTTTTGTGATCTTTTATATGACTTGGGGCTCTACACACATAGATTAGAACTCAAACAAATTCAATAAGGTTAGAAAATTAGTATAAAAATTGATATGAGTGAGATTTAGATGAGTAAATATTAATTTTTAATACCCAAATAAAACTAAACATCCCTGTCAAATAACATCATTATCCAATAGACAAAGGATTCATGCTAATAACTAATTCAAATAAATCAGGGTCTAGAATGCCCTATGGTAAGACATGATCAAAAGAAAGATAAACATAAATATATAATTTAGTCTAGATCAAGTTAAGATAGAATCACCATGAAGATGCCAATGTAATATATTAAAAAAATAAACACACAACAAACATGAGTAAATCAAGCCCATGGCCTTATATGAAAACTAGATGTCAAAAAAATAATCCTTAGATAACTTCTCTTCAACTGTAAACCAGAGATAAAAAATAATGAAAACTAATGAGAAATCCACACTAACATAGTTCATTAGTGATGAAATCATTCAAATAAGGTAGAATAATAAAAAAGAGTAGTCATGGCTGAAACAAGAGGGTCCCCCATGTGAACTTCTAAATATGGGGTGTGTTGGGACACAAAACTATAAATCATTCAGAGATGCAATTTTAAAATTTTATTTTACTTGACCATTTTAAAAAGTATCATTTCATATAAAAGAGAAATTAAAATTTATACTTAATTTTTACAAATACCCATTTCAAGGAAATTGTAGGCTAAAATTTTTAAATTATTCTCACTAGGATGTATTATTCCATTATTTTTTATTAAATTTTTGATATTTACACAAACAAATATTTTCCTAGTTGTTAAGTTATTATGTGACAAATTTTGTTAATTATGTTATGTGTTTTGGTTGTGTTCTATATTAAAAGACCCAAAATGGAGAGAAACACTCTTGGTTCTTATTGTCACATGAATCTTGCACACATTTGATTAGCTAGATGATTAAATGCAACAATGGGAACATCCCTAAGGTGTGAGACCTTGGATCCTTAGCATGAATCTCTAAAAAAGGATGAATTCCTTCCTAAAATATGTGCACCTAATGTAAGATTATATTACAAGCCTAAAAAACTACTAAAAATAATTATTTACATTTGTTACTAAACTTTTCATGGAAAAAAGAAAATGATAAAACTAAAAATACAATGTGGTGATGCACCAAAGCTTAGATAATTACTCAACTTGCTTTAATAAGCATAAGACAACCTTTTCAAAACTTATAACTCTTTTACACAATCTTCAATTGAAACTTCTCTCACATAATTATTTAGTAATAAAGTAAGAAGCCTAATACAACACTAGGAGGGGTCATAAATCACCTTGAAAAATGCTCAAATGATGAAATCCATATCTAATATTTGCATAAACCTGATTATACAAAACATACAACCTATAAAATAATATATTTATGCATGAATGTGATAAATATTAGACAACAATATAAGGGAATAATTTATTTCCTAACAAAAAGATCACCAATCCACATATTACACATAAAATACAAGAAGTTTGAAGGAAGGTAAACTTGGTTCTTTATCAATTTCAAGGATAAATCAAGTGTTACAATATTAAAATGAGTATAATTTTGATACACCAAATAAGAGGGATCCTAGAAAAAGTCCTTTTTCAATCACTCACACACACACACACACACACACACACCAAGAGAGAGAGAGAGAGAGAGAGAGAGAGAGAGAGAGAGAGAGAGAGAGAGAGAGAGAGAGAGGAGAGAGAGAGAGAGAGAGAGAGAGAGATAGAGAGAGAGAGAGAGAGAGGAGAGAGAGAGAGAGAGAGAGAGAGAGAGAGAGAGAGAGAGAGAGAGAGAGAGAGAGAGAGAGAGAGAGAGAGAGAGAGAGAGGAGAAGAGAGAGAGAGAGAGAGAGAGAGAGAGAGAGAGAGAGAGAGAGAGAGAGAGAGAATGTGCACGTGTGTGCACACGCGTCTGTATGTATGTATATATGTGTGTATGTATGTATGTATGTATGTATGTAATACAAAAAGTAAGAGAAGAAGAGATGTTAAATTCCTCAAATACCTTCATTAATTCATAAATGTGTAGGATTAAAAAATCAATTTAGGCATATTAGGGGATAAAACATCTTATCTTCATTTTATTTATCTCCTTGAGAAGGCTTGCCATGTTGAATATGGTCAGAAACACCCCCATGTTACTATATTATTGGAAAAATGCATAATATTCCTATCTTAAAGAGATCTTAATTTTCCACTTCCTCTTGGGCATGAATTTTTGGAGAGAATATATATAATATTGACTTATTCTCAATATTTAAATCATTTGATAAGCCTTATGCATGAAAATAGGTTTTAAATCTCACCAAAACAGACCTTAAGCTGACATAACTCATCCCACTTAGAGCCTTGCATAGGTCTCATCAATGATAATCACTTGAATGAGATTAAATTTCATAAAAAAACTATTTTCAACTATTTCCATGTTTTTTGAATGCTCCTCAAGTAACTAAAACCACCCATTAGTTTGAATAAGGCTTATTATAGTCCTAAGGCATTTTTTAGGTGTTTTCATGATTGTGAATGCTTGGAAACTTATTTAGATACCTAAAAACCCTTACCAAAACTCTATAGATGATTTTGAATGATGATTGATAATTGTTAAGCCTTGCCTATAGAATTGTTAATCATGTTTCTCACTCTAACAACTTTGTCTTACACTTTATCTTCATGAAAACTTGCTATATCTTGCCAAGGCCTGAGGATGGACTTATATTATACTCATATATTTTTATTTTTTAATATTAATACCTTGGAAACCTATTATATACCCCCATAGAAACCAAACAACTCTAAAATGTGCTTATAAGTGTTCCTTGAGACTATACTCTCCTCTTGATTAGTCATGGAAACCTTCTAAACCTTGCCTACAAAACAAAATTTGAAGACTGTTAGAGCATGATAACTTATTGAATCCTTATAGACCTATAGATATTCATAAATGTTGCTTAAGACTTTATCACTCTTTTCAAGCTCTATATGTAAGTTAGAAGAATTGATACAAAATTATATCTAGGTTTTTAAATGCTAAAACCCTATGATCTCTATGGAAGCCTTAAAAACCATAATGGAGACTTTTAAGAATATCATGATCATGCTTGAACTTGTCTTCTCTTTTAGTCCTATATGTTATGTTGTGAATCATGTTACTACTGTAACCTTCATTATAAGAGTTTATAACCTTGGAAATAGACTTGTAACCTTGATTTAAGACCCCACAAGCCTTGTATATACATGCAACCTTCTTGAAGGAGCTTATATAATCATGAATAATTTTTAATTCATGCATTTAGACTTGTTGATATGGTTTTGTCACCCTCTAATCTTGTTCTTAAAAATACAAACTCATATTATTCTACCTAAAAAGTCTGTAGGTATTCCCAATATTGCTTGAAAATGTGTTCTAAGATCTCACAGCCCACGAAACCTTTAAAATCTATCAGCATCAATCATGGAAATATATAAACATGATGAAAACCTATGCATTTGTACTTGATCAAGCTACAACCCTTGGACCATGTGTCTACAGACTTATAGGTGTATTTTTATAACATCTTTTTTACAAGCATGTTGGTTGGTTTTAGATTTTAGGTCATAATTAGACCTACAAATGTCCTTTTATGAGCTCTAAAACCTTAGAAACTATATTTATACTCTCTTGAAGCATTATAACCTTTGTACAAACCTTAATTCTTAAATTTAGCTTATGATTAAACATTTATATTCACATTAAAATTCATGTAAATATTACATCTCTTGTAGTAAAGTTATTAGTTCTAATAATCATTGAGAATCCCCTTTAAAATTTTATTACAAACCTATATGAGGTTCTTAGTCATGATTTATATTTATTTCTACCTTAAAACATATACTAAGCCTTAAAACTTGGGTGTAGAACTTAGAATACTATATTTTAGTCTCAATGATGCTTTGGAATAATCATAGAAGCTTAGATCTCTACATAATAGTCTTGATTGAATATTGGAAACCATGAAAACATGAAAAAGCTATAAGAGACCCATTTAACACTTTATAAAGTTTTAAAGACCTAGAGGTAGGTTTCTAAATATTAACACTCTCTTTCAAGGCTTGAATAAAATTCTTTTGATTATATAAACCTCTTATCTTTGTCTCTATGTCTTGTATGAGATTTTTTAGAGAAATATAAGCTCTTACAATTATAAAACTTATAAATCATCTTTTATATATTTTTAACATGTTTTGATCATGGTGAAACCTATAAAATCTCTTATAACAATCATGTTAGCCTCTTGGATCATGCTTATAACTTATTAAGATATTTGAAACCTTGTGATCTTATTCATTAATACTTGTTGATCCATGAGAAGGATCTTTGAGGATTGTCTGCAAGCCTGTAACTTAATAAACATGTTATAATATTGATCTAAAACTTGCATACAACCTTACAATCTTGCTTGAAATCTAAAATTTGTTATATTTGAAGATATTTAATCATATCTACATTGAATATATGCAAAAAAATCACATATAACCCTTGAAAAACATAACAAGGTCTTGAAGCAATATTTCTAATGTTTGAAACCTTGTTTCAAGACCTCATAGACCCTATAATAGTCATGGAAATTTGTTATCCTTTTTATCAATTATTAAAACATTATGACCATGTTTTTAGCTTGTGAAAACTTTATTTAGGTCTAAAAATTGTATAAGCACCTTGAAATTAGGTCTATAAACCTAAAAAATTTGCATGAAGTCTTAAAACATTGGCATATTACCTTGACACTCATGAGAATCTTGAAAACCCTCTTTGTGGCCTTTCTAAGATTGAAAAACCACCAAAATGTATGCTCATAATTTAGGGTTCTAGTACCTTTCAAAATTATATGTAGGGTTTTAATGGATCCATGTAATTTTTATTATCTCATAAAGGCTAAAAATCACTAAAGGGTGTACTAAGGCCTACCATGACCATTCCAAATATTTTAATACACAATACATAAAGGGAAAAAAAAAAAAGAACATGATTGTTTTTTGCTTACAACCTTATAAACATGGTGTTTCTTTTATCTTTTAGACCTCATATTTTATCCTCAAGTACCTAAAAATCACCATGTATATTCTTCAAGATCATTTTTATCTCCATCAAACCTTTTATATACTCTAATACTTATCATAAGGAACTGATGAATTGTTACAGTCCTAAAAACATGCATTTTAAGCTTGTAAAAATTGACTTCCTTATAAAACCTTGCATTAGCATTGAATTTTTATGGATACTTTGTATTATTCATTTTTATAACTATAACCACTCTTATTATGGAACTTGGATGTCACAAAAAAGTAAAATATTGAATATACTATACAAAACCTGCATGAAACACCTTGGACATAAAGGAAATGCTTGTATTTCATTAAATGAGGGCTTGGTGAGGTGAAAAAGTCTTAATCATGTTCTTGAATGAGATTTTCCCATGTAGGAAGATGAGAATGTCTTCAAAGAGTAAAAAAATAGAAGTAAACACAATTTCATAGATGTTTTGAGTAAGGTGTATAGAGTTATAGGAATTGTGAGGGAGTTTCAGACCTTCCAAATGACCTTTATCTCCCTTATAAAATGTTACACCTATTTATATGACTTAATGAAATTAATTTAAGACTATTTTGATCTATTTTCTCATTAAAACACATTATTATATCTCTAACTAGTAATTAAGCCTTGATAAGAGCTAACGTTACTTTATAACATCACACTATGCTTATTAGGCCTAGTTAAAGTAAAGTAAATGTGTGAGAAACCTCAATAGTTCCTGACATACTTAATTTTAAGCCAAAGTGGTCACCATAAAGGTACTACTAAGCTCATTCTCAGTTGGTTTTTGTAGAATAAATCCCATTCACAACATGTGAAGTGATAATAAATTAAGGTGACTTGAAAAGTTAACATTTTTGTTGACCTCTATGGTTTACTTACCTAGTAAGCAAGGATGCAGCAGCCTTATACAAGTCTATTGGGAATAAGAGTCATTAAAGCCTTAAAACCACTAAATATAAAAGTGCAACATGACTAAAACATGTTTTTCTAGCCTTTGAATGAATTTAATATGCCTCAAAACACATAATAACAAAGCAAATGTTAGCTTGATAAATGAGAAGGAAAATCTAGCTCAGGTCACCAACCAAGTAACGGAAAAGGGAGCTCAAGTTAAGGATGTTAGTAACGAAAATGAAAGCCCTATTGAAACTAAGGAACAAAAACAAATGGAAAGGGAGGGTCACATGGAAGAAGTTGGAAACAGTCTAAAAAAGAATATAGAAGATTGGAGTGATATAAGGCAGAATGACGGGATGCACCCACCTATTAGCTTGGCCAATTGCAAAGCAGATGCTATCCTTCAATTCAATTCATGGATGTATAAGGAGATAATGGAACTCAAGAAGAAAATGGAAATAATGGAAGGTAACCAGGAGGTAGTTCAGAATAAAATCAATAACATGGAAAAGCAGATGAGGGATATTCCTATCAAACTCAAAAACTATGAGAACAACCTAAGGGAACTCACTAAGGAAAGAAGAATGAAGATGGAGGAGGTTACATCTAGCATATGTGTTGCTGCTGTAAACATTGGAAAATGAGCAAATGAGGAAATCAAATCCTTGGAGGGGCCTAGCAAGAGAACTAGATAGAGCTCAAGAAATAAAGCAATGCAAGAGGGAGCCAAGTCGATGGTTACTGCCATTCAGGACACTGCTGTGAAAGGTAAGGAAGCAGTGAAGATGATTTTGGAACTAGAAGAATAGATCCAAGTTCTTTTAGGTGGATGTAATTTCTGGTCTCGTTACCTGGTTTTTTGTATCATCTTTACTATGGAGTTTCCAGGTCTCTGTAAAACCTGGGGTTTGTCTTTTGATTTTCTTTTTGATGGTTTCAGGTCCATGTAAAACCTGATTTTGATACTTTTTTAAAGTAGGTTTTAGGTTTCACCTGTGGACGTTACTGTTTCATCCTTCTCCCTTTGTTTTAGGGTTTTGGGGTCCCTTCAAAACCTATTTTTACCTTGATCTAAAACAAATCAAATGTTAGCAAACAATTTTACAAAATCACTTGGAGGAATGAGAGAAACTACACTACTCAAAAAATAATGTGCAAACAACACTTAGAAGAATGATAAATAGCTACATTACTATGTATAAATCTTGAAAATGATCTCAAAAATAGGTCTCAAGGTGTAACCCTAGGTAAAAATATCTAAGATCCTCATAATTCTATGCAAATACATCATCATGTTCTCTATAAAAGTCAATGAAAGATTGATTTTTAGAAATATTACATAGCTTAAAAATCTTCAAGAGATTGTCATTAGAAATGGCCACTTGTTCATAGTTATCCACTTTGGTAGTCATATTCATCTTCACATTATTGAGTTGGTCATTAAAATAAAGTATCCATACCTCTAAAATATATTATTATGGCTTCACAAGGTTGGGTATAACAAAATCTTCCTCAAGTATGTAATAAGTGCCTAACCTAGTTTATTTTATATGATCATATGCATAAAACTCATAATGTGCCTTTACCCAATAATTAATATAAATGTATAGAACTTACTTTAAATATGTGGTATCCTCATGTAAAACACCTTATTCATTTATTTCTCCTTTGTTTTGTTGGTATTTGATAGAAAAAACATCTTCCTTTGATTATTGGATGATTTTGGTGTGATTTTTGGACTATGTGTCCCTTCTAACATCTTGATTTGTAGTCTTACCCTATCTTGCAACCTCTTATGGTGTTTTTATGGTATATGTTTGACCAATAATGGAATATGTTTATCCTTATATTGATACATTCTTTGAACCTTTATTTTATGCAACCATATTTCTTCCCTTATTTATTACCTCATTTTGATTCACACTATAAAAAACACTCTCTTTGTAGTTCAATAAGATAGACTCATTTACCACCTTTTCTTGAGATTTTTACCCTTTTGAATTTAATTTCACTTATTTATCTTGAAAATTTGATGACTTGTTAACCATTATATCTTAGATAATAATCCCTTTTAGACATGCATTTTAGTTGTGAGGTTGGTTACATGGTATACACCATTCATAGTTTTGAACTAAGTTTTTTTTAATAGGAATAATGGCCTTGGAGGAACTTGTAATAGCTAGTTTTTAGGTGTTGAAGGGCTGATTTTAACCTATTTATCTTTATACTTGGGCATTAACTTAATAATTTCACCTACTGGGATGATATACTTGATGGAAATGATGATAGGGTTTACTCAGCTCAACTTTTTGGATTTTCAAGGCCACCAATTAATTTTCAAGACTTTGTAGTGATGCCTTAATTTCATGAAACTCATTGGTATGGGTAATGCGGGAATTTGTTTGGTTAATTAATCTAAGTAGGGTGTTAAAATGCATTGATTAATGGTATTATTATATGGAGGGTCGGGAAAGAGAGGCATTGGTGGTATATTATTATGTTTCAAGCTTTTATTAAATAATTTTTAGATCTTATAGATACCTCATATGCATCTAGTAAGATAGTTCCTCCCATGGATTAAATCATAACAACCACATAACTATTAAAGGATCTCAAATAATAAAAAATTAAATGCCTAGGGAAGGCTTGAATAGTGGTTGAATTTTATCCCAAGTCTTCTTAAATATAAAATTGAAGTCTAACATGACTTCATGAGGAGTTCTCTTAATAGTGGTAAGTTGCTCTATTAGGGATAAATGATCACTCTTATCCTCAAATTGCTTGAAAATATTCTCTCTTAATTTATCCCAGTTGTGTATTGAGTTAGGCTATAATCCCCTATAACATTGAAGTTTTTTACCTTTGTGAGAAGTGGAAAAGAGTCTAATATCTACATTGTCTACTAAAATGTTATGCACTATGCATATATAGGTAATGTATTAAATATGATCTATAGGAGTATTAGAATTTTCACTAGTAAATTAAGGTATAATCTTAATGGAAATAACTAATATTTCATCATGTAGAGTAAGGGAAAGATGTCTACCTCTATTTAAGATAACAAAAATCTAATTTCTTGGTTCAATCATGAATAGAATAGGAACTAGCCATTCTCTTGCCTTAGTAAACCTACCAAAGGGAGATGTGGATTGAGATCTTGTAGGAGGTTAGGTTCTTTACCTTGAAGGAAGTGATCTATATATTCTAATTGTTCTTGTTATTTAAAATGAATTTAATTAAAAGCCTTACCTCTTTAATAATCTCTTTTATGCACTATTGGCATAAAATGATAGATCTGATTTGAAACCAAGAACTTGTGGAGTAATGTCTTAAAATCTATAAATTACCAATAATAGAAATAAATTATTAGATAAAAATCTTCACTCAATGGAGTTAAGTGTCCCACCGGGTATGCTAAAAACTATTTTTAGGTGAATCTTGCACCTGTTTGATTATATGATGACTCAATGCAACAATGAGAACATACACAAGGTGTGGGACCTTCCTTTAGATGGACCTATAGATAAGGCTATATTCCTTCCTAAACTATGTTTACCTGATGTAAAATCAAATTTAAGGCCTAAAATACTACTAAAACACTCATTTATAGCTGGTAATGAACTTATTATCATGGAAAAGAGAAAAGGATAAACTAAAAATACAATGTGGTGATGCACCCAAGCTTAGAGAACTCCTCAAATTATTTGAATAAGAAAAATATCACCTTTTCATAATTGATAATTCTTCTACATAATCTTCAATTTAGACTTATCTCACATAATTATTTTGTATGACGGTAACAAGAATAATATAACACTAGGAGGGGTCTTAAAACACCTTGAAAAAGGCTCAAAGGATGAAATCCACAACTAATTTTTACATAAACCTGATTATACACAACATACAACCTATAAAATAATATATTTATGCATGAAGTTGAGAAATATTGGGTAAAAATATAAGTGAATAAATGATTTACACAAGATAATATTAACAATTCATAGATTACACATAACATGCAAGAAGTTTGAAGAAATATAAACTCACTTCTTTATAGATTTCAAGGCTAAAACTAGTGTTGTAATATTCAAATGAGTTGAATTTTTCTACACCAAATAAAAGAGCTCTTGAAAAAAGTCTTTTTCAATCACATATATAGAAAACAAAATAAGTGAGAGAAGAAGATGTATTAACTTCCTCAACCACCTTCATTAATTCACCCATGTGTAGGATAAAGTAACAAATTAAAACATCATATATAAATTTTAATTTTCTCATTGAGAAGGATTTTCATGGTTAATATTATCAAAAGTTCCTCCATATTACTATGTTATTACAAAAATACTTGGTTTTCCTACCTTGAAGAGACCTGAACTCACCACTTCCTCTTGAGCATGCATGGTTGGAGAGAATATAGCTAATCTTGACTTTTTCTCAATGTTTAAATCATTTTCTAAGACTTCTACATGAAAATAGGTCTTAAATCTAACAAAAATAGGCCTTAAGATGACATAATGCACCCCACTTATTTCCTTTCACATGTTTCATCAATGCTAATCAATTTAATGAGGTTACACTTCATAAAGAGTATATTTTCAATTATTTCCATGTTTTGTGGTTACTCTTTAATAAACTTAAATCAATTATTAGTTTTAAAAAGGATAATTTTAGCCCTTAGACATTTCTTAAGGTGTTTTCATGCTTGTGGATATTTGAAAATTTCTTTAGAGACTTAACAATCCTATCAAAACTCTATAAATTCTTTTGAGTTTCACTTAAGAATAGTGAAGCATTACCTACAAACTTGTTACTCATATTTTTTTCTCTAACAACTTTTTCTTACACTTTATCTTCATGAAAAATTATTATATCCAGCTACATGCCTAAGGATGGGATTATATTCTTCTAAAATATTCTTATTATGGTATATAAAGACCTTGTAAACTTGATATATATCCCATGAAAACCTTATAACTCTGATACATGCTTATTAGTGTGCTTTGATATTGTATTTTTCTCTTGATTAATCCTGGAAACCTTCCAAAACATGTTTGTAAAATAGTTAATTAAGACCTTTATATAAATATAACTTATTGAATCCCTACAAACCTATATATATTCATAAATGATGAGTAATACTTTGACAATCCTTGTAAGATGTATATGGAAGTTGGAAGAATTGCTACATAGTTATAGCTATGTTTGAAATGATAAAACCCTCTAATCTTTATGGAAGCCTTGAAAAACTAAATGGAGACTTATATGAATATATTGATCATTCTTGAACTTATATTCTCACTTTTAGGCCATATGTTAGGTTTTGGATCATGTTTATAACTAAAACCTACATTCTAAGAGTTTAAAACCTTGGAATTAGACTTGAAACCTTGCTCTAAGACCTCATAGACCTTGTAAAGACTTGAAACCTTCTTTAAGGATATTATATCATCTTGAATACATTTAATTCATGCATGTAGGCTTGTTGATATGGTTGCATCACCCTTTAATCTTATTCTTAAAACTATAAACTCATATTTACCTACTTAATAAGTTTGCATGTTTGCAAGTATTCATAGTAATTCTTGAAATCTTGTTCTAATATCTCACAACCCATGAAACCTTGAAAGTATATTTGCATCGATCATGGAAATATAGAAACATGTTTAAGAACTATGTATTTTGTCTTGATCAAGCTATAAACATTGGATCATGTGTTTGTAGACTTATAGGTGGGCTTTTTCTAACATCATTGTTATAGGATTGTTGGTTGGTTTTAGAGTTTAGGTCATACTCAAACCTACAAACTTCCTTATATAAGTTATAAAACATTGAAATTGTGTTTCTATCATCCTATAAAAATTATAGCCTTGGTACCAACTTCTATTCTTAGATTTAGCTCATGATTAAACCTTTATCTTCACATTCCAAGTCATGGAAATATTACATATCTTACTATAGTATAGGTTGTATCTAATAATCATTAAGAATCTCCTTCAAATTTTTTTGACAAACCTATATTAGGTTCTTATTCATGATTGATCTTTATTTATACCTTGGAACATATCCTAAGCCTTGAAACTTGGATATAGACCTTAGAATAATGTCTTCTAGTCTTAATGATGCTTTAGAAGAATCATATAAGATTGGATATCTACATAATAAACTTGATTAAAGTTTAGAAGCCATTAAAACATGAAAGAGTTATAAGTTAACCATTCAAAATTATATAAAGGTCTACACATGTGTACGTGGGTTTCTAAAGCTTAAAACTCTCTTTCAAGGCTTGAATGAAAGTCTTTTGATATTATAAACCTCCTATCTTTGTCTCTCTATCTTGTATGACAGTTTTTAGAGAAAGATAGATTTTTATAGTTATATTACTAGGAAATCATTCTTAAGATCTTGTTAACATTTTTGATCATGGTGAAACCTATAAAATCTCTTACAATAGTCATGTTAACATCTTGGATCATGCTTAGAACTTATTAAGACACTTGATACCTTGTGATATTATTCCTTAAGACTTGTTAATACATGAGAAGGAGTTTTAAGGATTGTCTACAGACCTATAAATTCATTAACATGCTAAAATATTTCTCTAAAACTTGCATAAAACCTTAGATCCATCCATGAGACCTGAAACTTGTTATATTTGAAGCTCTTTAATCCTATCTACCTTGAATTTATGCATAAATATATCATGAAAATTTTGAAAAACCTTATAAGGTCTTAAAGTTTTCATTCCAATGTTTTAAACCTTTTTTTAAGGCCTTATATACCCTATAGAATTCATGAAGCTATGTTTTCCTTTTGATCAAGCATGGAAACACTATAGCTATGCTTTTAGCTCATGAAAACTTGCTTTGGGGTCTGAAACTTGTAGAAACACCTTGATAACGAGTCTAGAAACCTAAAAATTTGCATGAAGGCCTATAACATTGGGATAAAACCTTGAAAGTCATGAGATTACTTAAAACCATGTTTTTGGCCTTTCTAAGCTTGAAAAACTACCAAGTTATATGCTCATAGTTTAGGGTTTTAGTACATTCTAAAACTACCTATAAGGTTCTAATGGATCCACATAATTTTAACTATCTCACAAAGGTTTAAAAACACTAAAGGGTGTGCTAATTCCTACCATAAACATTAAAAATATCTCAATACACCATGCATAAAGGGAATAAGGAAAATGTGGTTGGTTACTTGCTTACAATCCTATAAACATGGTGTTTATTTTAGCTTGTATATCTCATTTTTTATCCTCAATGAATTGTAACTCATCATATATATTATTAAATATACTTTTTATATCCCTCAAAATTTTTATCTACTCTAGGACTCTTATAAGGATCTATATACTTGTTATAGTCATACAATCTTGCAAACATTTTAAGCTTGTATAAACTCTGTATTCCTTTTCAAGCATTGTATTTGCATTACATTTCTATGGAGACCTTGTATTCTTAATTTTCATACCTATAACCACTCTTTTTATGTAACTTGGATGTCATAGGAGTTAAAAATAATAAATAAAATCCATGAAACATGTATGAAACACCTTGGGAACAAAGGAAATTATTGGATTTCATTGAATTAGAGATTGGTGAGGTGAAAAAGACCTAGTCATGAACTTGAATGAGTTTATCCCATGTAGGAAGATGAGTAAGTACTAAAATAGGTATACCTAAGAGATAAACACAAATTCAATGATTTTTTAATCAAGGTGTATGTATTTCAAGGAATTATGAGGGAGTTTCAAACCTTCTAAATGACCTTTATCTCCCTTATGAAATGTTGCACCTCTTTAAATGACTTAATGAAATGAATTTAATACCCTTTTGATATATTTTCTCATTAAAACACATTATTATGTATATAACCATCAAATAAGACTTGATGAGAACTAACATGAATTTATGACATCACAATATGGTTATTAGATTTGATGGAAACAAGAAAATGTGTGAAAAACCTCAATAGTTCCTGACATACCTAACTTTAAGCCAAAGTGGTCACCATTAAGGTACTAATAAACTCATTTCAAATTGGTTTTGAAATAAATATTATTCCTAGCATGTGAAGTGATAATAAATCAAGGTAACTTGAAAATTCAAAAAAAATTGTTACTTATGTGGGTTGATTACCTACTAAGAAAGGATTCAATAGTCTTAAACAAGTCCCTTGGTAATAGGATTCACTAAAGACTTAAAAACAATCAATATGAAATAACAACCATGACTAAAACATTTTTTTATAGCCTATGAATGAACTTAAGGTGCCTTAAAACACACAAAAAGAAATAAAAAAATAACAAACAATTGTGTAAAAACACTTGGAGGAATGAAAACAACTACATTACTCAAAAATAAATGTGCAAAAAACACTTAGAGGAATGATAAAAAATTACACTACTATGTATAGGGTTTGAAAATGACCTAAAAAATAGGGATTTAGGTGTATCCCTATGTAAAACTATCTAAGAGCCTCATAATTCCATGTGAATACATCACCCTGATGTCTTCAAAAGTTAATGAAAGTTTTCTTTTTATAATTGTTACATACCTTCCCAAGCTTCAAGATCTTGTCATTTTAAATGCCCACTTATTTATCATTCTCCTCTTTAGTAGTAATATTGATATTCTCATCCTTGAGTTGGTTATTAAAATAAATTTTCCTTACTAGTTCAATATCTTCTTTTGGATTCACGAGGTTGGTTATAATAAAATCTTCCTCAAGTATGCAATAAGTGACTAACCCAATTCATTCCATATGATCATATGGATCAAACTCATAATGTTCCTTTATCCAATCATTAAGAAATTTTTTTGGAACTTCCTCTAAAGATGTGGTAGCCTCATGTAAAATCTAATCATCATTTTTTTCTCCTTCCTTTGGCTTGTATTTGGTAGAAACAACATCCTCCTTTGATTTTTGACTAATTTGGAGCTGAATTTTTTAATGAGTGTCCCTTTTAGTAGCTTGATTTGTAGTTTTACTTTCTCTTATAGCCTCTAATGGTGTTTAGGGGGTAAATTCTTGATGAACCATGGAATATACTTATCATTCAATTATTCTCTTCCTTGACCTTTTATTTTATGCAACCAAATTTATTCCCTTATTTACTACCTCATTCTGATTCAATCTACAGTAATAACTCTCTTCTTAGTTCAAAAATATAAACTCACTTGCCACCTATTCTTGAGCTTCTTCCCCTTTTAAATTTGATTTCAATTACTACTATTGAATAGCTGATTCATTTTTAACCTTTATATCTTGGTTAATAAACCTATTTGGACAAGCATTTTGGTTGTGGGGTTGGTTACATGGAAACACCATTCATAGTTTTAAACTAAGTTGTTTTAAAAAGGAATAATGGCCTTGGAAGAACTTGTAGTAGCTAGTTGTTGGGTGTTGAAGGGGTTAGTATAAAATATTTGGCCTTATCCTTAGGTATTACATTAATAAAGCTACCTACTAGACTGATATAATTGATGGAAAGATTGATAAGGTCTACTTGGTTAAGATTTTTATCAAAACTCATTGATATGGGTAATGGGGGAAGTTGGTTGGTTTGTCAATATATGAATAGGTGATAAAATGCACTGATTAGTGGGTTGATTGTGTGGAGACTCAAGAAAGAGAGGATTAATTATCTAAGAGATATTTTTCCATATTCTATTAAACAATTTTTAGCTCATATAGCTACCTCATATGCATCTGGTAAGATAGTTCCTCCCATGGACTAAATAATCAAATACAAATAATTAATCAAGGTTCCCAAATAATAAAAAATGTAGTTCTTGGGGAAGGATTGATTAGTAGTGAAATTATATCCCAGTCTTCTAAAATATCAAATTGAAGTCTACCATGACTTGATGAGGAGCTATCTTGATATTTATAGTTAATTCATTAAGGATAAATAGTTAAACTTATCCTCAAAATAATTTTAAACATTATCTCTTAATTCATCTTATTTATGTATTGAGTTAGTTTATAATCCCATATATAACTGAAGTGTTTTTCCTTTAAGGGAAGTGGCAAGGAGTCTAACAGCTACAATGTTTGTTCTAATGTTATGGATTGAGAATGTATTGGCAGTGTCTTGAATATGATCCATAGTTGCAGTGGAATTTTCACTAGTAAATTAAGGTATAATCTTAAGGGAATCAATTGGAATTTCATCACATTGAGCAAGTGAAATATGAATGCCTCCATTGAAGGTAAAAAAATATGATTCTTGGTTGAGCCATGAATAGAATAAGAACTAGCCTTTCTCTTGGCTTAGGAAACCTACCAAAGGGAGGTTTGGATTGATACTTTGCAAGAGGTGAGGTTTGGGACCTTGAAAGAGGTGACCTAGATATTTTAGTTCTCCCTATTTCCTAAAATTAAGTTAATTCAAAAACTAAAAATCATTACCTATTGAAGAAACTCTTATATCCACTCTTGGCATAAAATGATAGGTCTAATTTGAAACTAAGAAATTTTTGAGTCATTAGGTGCTTATAGAATGTATTTAAAATCTAAAACTTGAAAATAATAACACAAACTTCTTAATTTAAACTCTTCTCTCAATGGATTTAATTATCCCACCAAGCATGCTAAAAACTATTATCACATGAATATTTCACCTATTTTATTAGGTAGATGATTTAATGCAACAATAAGAACATACCCAAGGTGTGGGACATTGGATACTTGGGATAAACCTATGAATAAGGTCTAATTCCTTCCTAAACTATGTGCACCATTATTGGAAATATTGTCATTGATGTCAAAGGTCTAGCATTATTGGTGATAAAGACCCCATTGCATTTAATGTTATTTGTAATAAATATATCTTGGCTAATATGAGTTAATATTTATTTAATATTAATGAATATATTTTTGGTTGCATATGAGACAAAAGAAGGGCCCATGGAGAAGTCAAAGAGCCATAGGGTAAAGACAAAAGAAGGATGGGATGCATTTTCCCATGAAGAGTCATCTTGGGGAATACCAAGAGTCACCAAGTGAAGACAAAAGAGTAAGGGCACAATTTCTCATGAAGGGACACTTTGAGGAATACAAAAAGTCACCAAAGATAAGGACAAAAGTGGGAAGGACGTTTTTGGTCATGAAGGGTCACCGCATGAATTTTCAAAGGATTGAATATGAAGGGTCATCCAAGATTGGTGCCATTTTCCATGAGGATCTAAGGGTCACAAAGGGGGAAGGCCAAAGGTCATTTGGAAAGCTATAAATAAAGGCTTGAGAATCCATTTGTAAATATGGAAGATAGAGGTTGATTTGATATAGTAATATCTAGCTTAGAAGAGCAATTGTGAGAGATGAATATGATTTGTATTTGTTATATCTAGCTTAGAAGAGAAAAGGTGAGAGAGAGGAAAGAGATGTTGTATTGAACTATCATTTGTTGAGATAGAAACATTGAGAGATAGGTGTGTGGTATACACAAAGGGGTTAGTGCTCTTATGGGTTGGTGCTCATGAATTGTTGTTGGGTTGGTGCTCGGCAAAGGGGTTGGTGCTCACAAATTGTTCTTGGGTTGGTGCTCGGCAAAGGGGTTGGTGCTCCTATGGGTTGGTGCTCATGAATTGTTGTTGGGTTAGTGCTTAGCAAAGGGGTTGGTGCTCTTGTGGGTTGGTGCTCATGAATAGTAGCTAAGTTGGTGCTTGGAAAAGGGGTATGGTGCTCCTATATTCTTGGCTTGCGAATATTTTTTGGGTTGGTGCTCATTCATATACTTGAGATTGTTCTCTATGGTTTTTCCCACATTGGGTTTCCACATTATATCTGGTGTCTCTCTTTATCTTGTGTGGTGTTTATTGTTTGAGTTTTATTACATATCTTGAATGTTTGATTAAGTGGAATTTGGTTAAAGAAAAGATTTATAATATATATGATATACTGATTCACCCCCCTCTTAGTATATTCCATGCGTAATAATTGGTATTAGAGTAGGTTCCTTTAGAAAGGGTTTAACATCTTGAAGGTAGATCAAAGAAAATCATAAGATGGCCAAGTAGCTAAAGAAGGAGAATCAAGAGTTGAAATCTGTGGTTGAGGCTCTTAAGGAATAGGTGTGTGTCTTGGATTCAAAGTTGGCTATAGAAGTAAAATAAAATAAGGTATTTATTCAAGATCTTAAGAATTAGTTAGAGGTTGCAAATTCAATTTTAACATCAAAAGAAGAAGAGTGTAATTAGTTGAAGGATGAGTTAGGTTTTTTAAGGATAATCATGAGAAGCTTATAATCAAGGTTGAGAAAGATCATGAAATATTAGTCTAGGGAAAGAAGGATGCAAGTTTTGAAGGAAACTTAAAGAAGCCAATCAAGCAGCCCAATACTTTCAAGTTTTCAAATTCTTTTCATGGCCATTGTTTAGTTTGTCATCATGTTGGTCATAGGGCAAGAGAATGTATGAGAAGCAATCAGTCAAAGGGAGATCTCAGTCACATTCAAGAAAAAGGTATGAGAAATATTGTTTTCTTTTGTTGTCATGAGGTTGGCCATATTGCTAAATTATGTCAAAATAAAGTAAAGATATATTCAAATTATGTCAAAGGATATAGAGCCCTTAGAAAATATGAGAAAATACAAATTCAGGTTTGGAGACCTAAAATAGTAAAGGTTAATCAGGTTGAGTTTAAGAGTGAGAATGAATTACTTGCTATAGTTGAAAAAGAATCAGATAGGAAGGATTGTGTAGAATATCTTGTTACATTTGAGCATGAGCTTTGTTAAGATAAGATAGTTGCAAAAGTTGAGAAGATGAAAAACATCATAAATGATAAGGTTAGTAGGTCAAAATGGTTAGACATGCTTAAATGGATTCTATAAGAAAAACACAAGAAGATCAAGGAAGAAACAGAGGAGATGTGGGAATCTCTTGAGATTTGTTTCTAGGACCCTTTTATGTGGGGTGTCTCTTCTAGGATTCAAGGAGACACTTTTTAGAAAAATTGAAGCATGGTGGATGCTATTGGGTCTTGGTTATGTTGCATGACAAAAAGGTGAGTTGGCAGATTAATTTGTATATCTTTTGAGGGAATATATTTTTGAAGAAAATTTTGCATCAGTATTATGGTTTAAGGTTATTAGAATGATTCTTGCATATGTAGTGTTTAAAAGTTTTAAAGTGTTTCAAATGATTATGGTCACAATAAATTAGAATGTTGAAAAAGAGCTAACAGTTTCAGAAAGAAGGAAAAGAATACTCATGCAGATTCAATGAAGAAGGATCAAAGTTTCAAAGCTCCATTCATTAAGAAGAAGGATCAAAGTTTCAAAGCTCCATTCATCAGGAAGAAGGTTCAAACATGTTCATGGCAAAAGAAACAACCTGAAGATTCTATGTTGGTGCAAATAGCTTTTCATGTAAGAAATAAAGATCAGCCATGGTTCATTGATAGTGGATGTTCAAGGCATATGATAGGAGATAAGAGTAAAGAAGATCAATGGTGGCATAGTGAAATTTGAAGATAAAACCACTGTTAGGATAGCTAGAAAAGGTATTTTAAGTTTGAATATTAGTAGAACCAAAGCTAAGAATGTTTTTAAAGCATAATCTATTGAGTGTAAGTCAAATATGTGATCAAGGATACACCTTAAAGTTTCATGCAAAAGGTTGTGAGATTAGAAGAAACTATTCAAATGAGTTGATTACAAATTCTCAAAAGATAGGCAATGTTTTAATCAGATATCTTCTCAAAGACACGCAAGAGGAGTTGGGATTAATTTATATTACTTCTTGCCAATGAGGTTCAACATCAGTTGATGGGGAGCTAAGTGTTAGCTCCAGGTAGGCCCTTTTCCATTGATGTCAAAGGGGGAGAATAATAGGTACAGGTACAGGTGCAAAAAATAGTACAGGGAATAGGTATTGGTTGCTACAGTAAGCGGGAGTTATTGTATGTTTTCAGATGATAGTATGTGCAGGTGATAGGATGTGGTAGTTTCAGGATTGAGGTTGCCATCAATGACAAAGGGGGAGATTATTGGAAAATTGTCATTGATGTCAAAGGTCTAGCATTATTGGTGATAAAGACCCCATTGCATTTAATGTTGTTTGTAATAAATATATCTTGGCTAATATGAGTTAATATTTATTTAATATTAATGAATATATTTTTGGTTGTATTTGAGACAAAATAAGGGCCCATGGAGAAGTTGAAGAGCCACGGGGTAAAGATAAAAGAAATATGGGATGCATTTTCCAATGAAGAGTCATCTTGGGGAATACCAAGAGACACCAAGTGAAGACAAAAGAGTAAGGGTACAATTTCTCATGAAGGGACACTTTAAGGAATATGAAAAGTCACCAAAGATAAGGACAAAAGTGGGAAGGACGTTTTTGGTCATGAAGGGTCACCACATGACTTTTCAAAGGCTTGAATATGAAGGGTCATCCAAGATTGGCACCATTTTCCATGAGGATTGAAGGGTCATAAAGGGGGAAGGCCAAAGATCATTTGGAATGCTATAAATAAAGGCTTGAGAAGCCATTTGTAAATATGGAAGATAGAGGTTGATTTGATATAGTAATATCTAGCTTAGAAGAGCAATTGTGAGAGATGAATATGATTTGTATTTGTTATATCTAGCTTAGAAGAGCAAAGGTGAGAGAGAGGAAAGAGATGTTTTATTGAACTATCATTTTGCTTAAACCATAGAAAAAGGCTCAAATGATGAAATCCATAGATAAATTTTGCATAAACCTTATTGTACACAACATGTAACTTGTAAAATAATATATTTCTACATGAAGATCATAGATAATGGACTAAAATACAAGGGAATAATTTATTCCAAAATTAAAGATAAAAAATCCACAAATTACACACAAAATGTAAGAAGTTTGAAGAAATGTAAACTCAATTATTTATTAATTTCAAGACTAAATCGAGTGTTACAATCTTCAAATAAACATAATTTTTCTACACCAAGGAAGAGGGATCCTAAAAAAGTCTATTTTTGGGAACTTTTGATCAATTTCATCATGTAAAGAAGGAGAAAAATAGAATGAATATAGGATGTTTTATCCACTACTACACCTAAACTAGTGTATTTATCCTATACATGCATGACCTAATGAAGGTAGTTGAGGATGTTAATGTCTCTTCTTCTCTCACTTTTTGTAATATAATATAATTCTTTAAAATACATTTAAAATCATTTAAAGCATCATTTAAAATCATTCCACCAAAAATTACAAGGAACTTAATAAGTGTCTATAATTTATAATGCTAGTGGAACTTAGTAAGTGTCAATTATAATTAGAGGTATACAACTCCATTCATCCACCCACTCTTGTAACTCACACTCATTTGAAACAAAGTCCACACATGAAAAACAAAAACATGCCAAGTGGATTATATGAATAATTTAATACCTTGAATTTGAGATAAGAAATGAGTGGATATCACTTGATCCTATTATGGTCATATAATCCTCATGCCTTGATAATTATCCTTCTTCCATTAACTATAAATATCCATAAACACTATAATTTTATTGAGCACCATGGCCCATTTTCTTGTTACACCATTCAATAATGGTTTTTACATTATTCAAGTCAAATACATATTTGAAAATCACTTCCTCTCTTTCAAGGAATATTTTTACACATGATACAACACCATCATGCTCCCCTTTTACATGGATAGCCTCAATGAAAATCAAAATATGTTTTTTGTCAATGATAACATGCATCCTAATCAAAAAATAAAATATCCATGCATTATTAAATTGTGGTGTGAAATTTTTAGACCAAATATAATATTAATTTAAATTAATGTTCCTCTCAGTCAACTTTTCATAGAACATATAAAAATAATCTTATACTTAATCTATAAAATTTGATCGATCATCACTAACATAGAAATGGTATTCCATTAATATTTTTCAATATTCTTTTGTACTATCATGTGCATGTATGCATGTTATATACATGGATATGGCAACCTATACTAAGTTGTAGTACTATGATTGAACTTCAATTTATGGTTTAAATGTGTAATTCTCATCAAATATGAATATTAAAATAATATAACTAAGTGGTAATGTGTCCTTGATTAACTTGAATTGTTCATCCAACCATCTAGATATATGTGTACTTTGGATATTCATTAAAAATTACCTTCCTAAAATTTACCATAAAATTATGAAACATGTATTTTTTTTTGCGTTGGAGAATTTAACCTTAGTTTATATCCTTCCTATAAGTTTATAGGCTTCTCCTAAGTCTTAAGGTGTGTGTGGAGTTTTTATTTATGTGAATTATAAATTCATATAAATCTATATTCCATGAGGTGTCACTCACTTATTTGTACCTCTTTAAGATTTGGGAGTTGATTTCACATGTAACTCCTTCCTCCACTTGACACACACTTCCCTCCACTATGTAAGGGAATAGGCCACTTAGAACACACAAAGGAATATTGTAAGGTAATCAATGGATTCCTTGTAACTCCCATTCTCTTCTTCTTGATATATTAAAATAGACTTCCACTCTCATTCTTATTTTTCAAGTCTTAATCTTACATCCTTGTGATTCTCTCTTTGGTCTAAAGCCATTCTCTCTCTCTTATATCTTATTTATGCTATTGTACTTGGATTAATTCTTGTTATAAAGCTTCCTAATAGATTATAGGATCTTTCAACATTCAAAGATTTTCCCTACTTATCAAATTATTTTCCTCAACTTTTTGGTTTGTGGTCATTTCAAGATAATTTTATTCATTTAATTGATTTCAACATTCAATTCTTGGCAACATTTTATTATGTTATCAGAGCTATAGTTTGGTTAATGCTTATATCTTTTGAGCATGTGCATATTTAAAGATGAAAAATAAGTACTTATTCTAACATTTTTAAGTTTTATGCACTCTAACCTTGATCTGCAAGTTACTCACAAGTAATTTCTCTTATTCTATTTTTGGTTTCTTGTTTTAGTTTTTTCTTACTATTTCTAATATTGGAGATCTTACCATCAAGAAAATTTTATCACTGAGTGCATCATGCCTTATGCTTATGTGCTCCCTTGCATATTGGCATCTTAATATGATTATAGATTTTACCATTATTCCTCTGCTAATCTTAGCACTTTTGAGTTCTAGTATGTACTAAAATTTTATTGAATTCAATATTGTGTCTTGTAGTATTTAGGATATTTTTTTAATTTTATACATTTGTTTTTTTAGTCTTCATTGAGTTATTTAAGTGTTGACTCATTTTGTTAATTTTCCCAGCCACAAGCCTTTTTTATCAACCCTGGTCACCTTAGCTCCTTTATTTTTTATTTTCTCCTTTTATTTGTTGTTTCCCAATGTTTTACTATTAAAACATTTATTTCTTCCTTGGACTCATTTTTATTATCCTTCTCTGGTTTGTAGTGTTTCCTATTTTGCTTAATCCTGATGTGTTATCCTTTATTTGTTCCCCTTTTGCATAGTCTAGCTAGTTATTTTTGTGCTTAGTTTATGCTCTCTCTTACCTAAGTAACTCTTTTCTTTTTAAAGAAAAATATTAATGCCTTGATTCATATTTCTATCTTTAGCTCTTTTTGCATCTTTTCAATATAGATAGCGGATATCTTTGAGGTGTGGAACAGATTATTCCTTAATTGTTTTAGTTTTTTGTATTAATTATTTATCATACATTTGTTGACATATTAATAGTTTAAAATTGTGTGTTATATTTTAATGTTATCTCAAACCAATTACTAGTAATGCACATGCATTTAATGTTTTTTTCACAGAATCTAGTTTCACTTTTTATGTAGCCTCTTTTTTGGTTCTAGCATCTTAAATTGCATCACAAACAAATTGTAAATGACATCCTCTAATTTCATATCAAAGTATTTATATTTTTTAAATGATAACAACCATGTCACCTTTTTAATATTTTTTTAAAGTTTTATTGAAAATAAATGTTTTTCAAAATTACTAAATTTTTTTAGATTTTCAATATTTAAGCAAATATAAGTGACTCTTTTTAATGGTTTTTATTTTTCCCTATAGTCATTTGACTAATTTTTCATTCATTAAGATTTAATTTTGAAGATTGAATTTAATTTTATGAAGGATATATCTTATCCTTGAATAAAATAAAAAGTAATATTTAATAAATAAATAAAAAGTTTTTAATAAAAGACAAATGTTATTTTAAAAGGAAAATCAATTAGTTCAAATTCATGGCTTTATTTTCAACTTTAAAAAAAAAAAAAAAAAAAAAAAAAAACAAAAAACAAAAAACAAAACAAACCAACCATGTGTAAAAATAGCTTGTAATTTGTTTCAATCAAAGAAATACTCATTTTAATTTCCTTTTTTCCATCTAGATCAATTTTTTAAATGATTTTTTTTATTTTTTTAAGTTTTCATCTCATCTAATAAAAGTTGGAGAGAAATCCAAAGTTGATTTTCATATACCTTTATCAATTTTAAAATATTTAATCCAATTAACATGATTTTTAATACATTGTGTCTAATAATTCAAAACAAACCATTATCTAACTTATGTTTTAAATCTATGCAAAATGATTTATTTCTCTTTTATGATATTTGTATTTTTCATTTAGAAATATCATTTTTTGGTTTAGATTTATAAGTTAAGTTAATTATTAATTTAATTTTTAGCATTCAGTGTATTAAGCTTTTTTTATAAACAGTTTAATTAATTGGAAAATGCTTTAAGTGGCATTATTCAAACTAGACTTTGATGTTTTGGTGAAGACTTACATTTAAAAGTTAATTAATCTAAGTTTTTTTTACAATGAATATTATCAAATGTTCTTTGGAAAAATTCATTCTTCTTGTCATTGATTTTATTTCATTATTAATGGAATTTGTATATTTTATACTCATGGCTCTTAATTAGATCATTTTTTTAGTTTTTATGAAAACTATGCAAACTATTAAACATGATGAAATTGTTGATCTTAAGAAATAAATTGAAGTCAAAAAAAGACTTTACATACTTTACAAACCTCTTTTATTGAGAAAATGCACATAATGCAATCTTCTATTGACATCTTAAATGCTAAGTTTGCATCTTTTGCCAATGATAATATTTCTAATGATGATATATCTCCTTGTATTTCTAAATAAACTTCAAATTATGTGAACACTTCTTCTATTTTTTGGTGGTGGGCTTGGTAAATGTGAAACATGTATTCATGAACCAAGTTTTTCTACTTATAATAAAAATTGTAAAGGTCTTGATTCTAGTGATTCTAATACTCCTAATGCAAATTCAAAATCTTATTGTCCTCATCATCGAAGGACTTATATTGCAACTTATTTTGATTATACTACTTCTAATGCTCATGATTTGGTTAAATTTTTTAAGACTTGTACACATTGTGGAAAATATGGGAATCACATATCTAAATGTTGAAAATTGTACCCATGCAAATATTGTGGTAAATCCATGCACAATACTTTATATTATTGGAAAATGATTAAATATCCTACCTCTAAAGGTAAAACTATTTGGACTCCTAAAGAAAATGAATCTTCTAGAGAATTTGATATGTCCTCTTGTGATAATTCTAATAATGCTTCACACAGAATATATTTTTCAAGTGACACATATTCTTTGTCTCTGCTTTGATTAATTACATCTCTTGTATGCATTCCTTGATTTTTATTACATGGAATATATCCTTTGATTATTTTGACTAACTTATTTTTGTGTAGGTATTCACATTTTAAGATGGAAGTTGTCTTTTCTCAACTTTACCTTTTTGGTACATTCTACTTTTATTACATTATGTATGTAGATTGTATTTTTGGCATATTAGTTACTTAACTTGAATGATTGATGTTATCTTTCTTGATTTTAGGCTTATGGATCATTAATCCTTTTGGTTGGACTTTGTTTTATAGTGGATTGACCACCTTATTTAAAGAGGATACTTGGATACTTTTGGTGATCACACTTTCTTCCTTGTAATTTTTGGTGGCACTTTCTCCTTGTAATTTAAAGTGGTAGATGATTTTAAATGATGCTTTAAAATAGTGAATCCTTGTTATCAGACTTGTTACTTTTGTTTCTTGATCTAACAACTTTGTCTTGCACTTTATCTTCATAAAAACTTGTTATATATTATTATAGGCCTGAGGATGGGCTCAAATTCTACTTAAATCTTCTTATTTTGATATATGGAGACCTTGGAAACCTAATAAATACCCTTTGTAAATGTCATAACTCTAATATAGGATTATTAGTGTGCCTTGAGACTATACTCTCCTCTTGATCAATCATGGAAACATTTCAAAACCTATTTTTAAAACAATATTTGAATACCTTTAGAGCATGATAATTTATTGAATCCCTATAGACTTCTAGATATTCATAAATGATTCTTAAAACTTTTTCATTATTTTTAAGCTTTGTATAGAAGCTAGAAGAATTCATACAGACATATAGCTAGGTTTTGAAATGCTAAAACACTCTGATCTCTATGGAAACCTTGAAATCTAGAATTAAGACTTGTAAGAATATATTGATCATGATTTAACTTATCACTTTTAGGTCTATATTTTAGTTTTTGTATCATGTCTATAACTATAATCTTCATTCTAAGAATTTAAAACCTTAGAAACAAGCTTTAAACTTTCTCTAAGTCCTCACAAACTTTGTATAAATGTGCAACCTTCTTGAAGAATCTTATATCATCATGAAGAATATTTATTTCATGCATTTAGACTTGTTGATATGGTTTTTTCATCCTCTATATTTTTCATAAAATTACAAACTCATATTAACTTGCCTAAGAAGTTTATAGGCTTGTATGTATTCCTGTTAATGCTTGAAAAGTTGTTCCAAGATCTCGTAGCCCATGAAACCTTAAAAAACTATTTGCATAAATCTTATAAATATATAAACATGTTTAAGAATTAAGAATTTATCCTTGATCAAGCTAAAACCCTTGGATCATGTGTCTACAGACTTATAGGTGGGTTTTTATAACATCTTTATTATATTCTTGTTGATTGGTTTTAGAGCTTAGGTCATAATTAAACTTTCAAATGTCTGTTTATGAGCTCCAAAACCTTATAAACTATGTTTATATCATATTTTAAGCATTAAAACCTTGGTGTAGGTCTCTATGTCTAGATTTATCTCATGATTAAACATTTATCTTAACATTTCATGTCATGTAAATATTGCATATCTTATTGTAAATTTATAAGTTAGATCTAATAATTGAGAATCCTATTTGAAATTCTATTACAAGCCTATATGAGGGCATTAGTCATGTTTGATATTTATTTCTATCTTGAAACATTTCATAAGCCTTGAAAATTGAGTGTATACCTTAGAATGATATCTTGTAGTCTTGATGATGCTTTGAAAGAATAATAGAATCTTGGATCTCTACATAATAGTCTTGATTAAAGTTTAGAAGCTATGGAAACATGAAAAACATATAAGAGATCCATTAAAAAATGTGTAAGGGTATAAATACCTATAGGTGAGTTTCTAAATCTTAAAGATCTCTTTCAAGGCTTGAATGAAAGTCTTTTGATTCCAAAAAAACTTTTATCTTTTTCTCTTTGTCTTGTATGAGATTTTTTAGATCAAGATAACCTCTTATAGTAGAACTTATATATCATGCTTAATATCTTGTTAACATGTTTTGATCATGGTAAAGCTTCTTGGATCATGCTTATAACTTTTTAATGTTCTTGAAACGTTTTGATCTTCTTCATTAATACTTTTTGGGCCATGAAAAGGATATTTGAGGACTATTTGTAGGCCTGTAACTTCAAAAACATGCTAAAATATTGATATAAGACCTTCATATAACCTTAAAATCCTCCATGAAACCTATAACTTAATTATATTTGAAGGTCTTTAATCCTATCTACCTTGAATATATGTGTAAACATCTCATTCAAACATTGAAAAACCTTAGAAAGGTCTCAAAGTGCTCTTGCCAATGTTTGAAACCTTGTTTCAAGACTTCACCTACATTATAATAGTCATGGAATTGTGTTCTTGTTTTAATCAATCATGGCAACCCTATAGTCATGATTTTAGCTTATGAAAACTTGATTTGGGGTATAAAACTTATAGAAGCACCTTAAACACACATATACACCTGATAACTTTTAATGAAGGCCTAAAATATTAGCATAGCACCTTGACACTCATGAGAATCTTGAAAACCCTATTTTGGGCCTTTCCAAGCTTGAAAAACCACCAAATTATATACTCATGGTTTAGGGTTTTATTACCTTTTAAAAATACCTATAGGGTTTTAATGGATTCATATAATTTTGACTATCTCATAAAATCTAAAAAATATTTGAAGGATGTACTAAGGCCTACCATGACCATTCCACATATTTCAAGACACCATGCATAAGGGGAATAAATAAATAACATGATTGGTTTCTTCCTTATTACCCTAAAAATATGGTGTTTATTTTAGCTTGTAGACTTCATCTTTTTACTCAAGGACTTGCAACTCATCATATATATTACTCAAGATAATTTTGATATCCGTCAACCCTATTATCTACTTTAAGACTTATGATAATGAATTGTATACTTGTTATAGTCTTACTGTAATCACCTAAAAGTCACACTTGAATTCTAAGAGTGTTACTTGAGACCACCTATCCTAGTATAACCCTACACCTTTGCTAGAACATATTTTCACACTTAACCTACCTTCATGAGGGTCACAAGAGTCTCTAGTCATCCATAAAATAGTCTCAGACCCTCATTTTTACATCATACCCCTTCTTACTTAGTGTTCTTCCACGTGGACACTAGAACCATAATAGGGATAGTAGTGCCACATGGCACTAGTGTCCCAATATTGGTTCTACTATCCTTTCCATCCTTTTTCCACAAATATATATATTTTTAAGTCTAAAACCTCTTAAGGTCATCCTAGACCACTTTTAGCACCTGCATAAACACTATAAAAATATAAATACACAACTTCTAGCCCTCTAACCACTAGATGGAAATAAAATGCAAATTACATATGTAAACTTAGAACAATTTGTGCACAATTAAGCTTATCAATCATTATTCTACTCAACTTCAACATACTACCATCTACAACATTCCTAAGATTAGATTACTCAGATTTTTAGTCTCAATCACATTCAAAGACCTCAAGTTAATTATCATACTAGATTCACTTGCACTTGCACCAACACTAAGGTGGGATTAACTACATTAGGCTTGATCCCTCTTTAGATTATTGGTATGTAAACAACTCTCATCACAATAGGGTGTTGAGGATATCTAGTCTACCCCATTAACAACCACACTTTTCATATTATATAAATGTAAGGCCCTAGTAACTTAGAGGATTAGGGTTTACTCATAAAATCAATCAAAATAGGCCATAGACATGGTTTTAGAACTCATGCACACAAGAAAAAACCTTACAGATCCAGACATAAGTGCACTCATAAACTTAGGATAATCTTGCATAAAGGACACTACTATCAAAATAGGGAAACTAGCACCATATGGAGCTACTATTAAATTATGGCACTATAATCTAGGAGGGATTTTGACACCTAAATCCTATTTTTGATAGTCAGACTAATCTCTACCTTAGTTTTTAGCCTCAAATCATACATCTTAGTCTTTTATAGCTAAGTTATTAATTGTATTATTTATTGTTATTTTTATAAAGGTCAAAGCTAATCAAGTTTGTAAAAAATTAGTGGTTATATTTATTGCATATTTTTGCCCTGATTTAATATACTCATCTCTTTAAAAACATAGGTTTACATTCAGTCAATCTTAAAAGGTTAAAACATTTGGTGAACTCAACTTACTTCAAACATTACACAAACCATAATCCTAGAAAACCCTAGGGTTTATGTTTTTAGCCTTTTAAGACCCACACTCAGATTTTAGATCCAATATCTTTTGATTTTTATTTGATATAATCATGATAATCATGACATAAGAATTTTATCACTATTTTTTGCAAAGTTTAATACTTTCATTTGCGTGCTTGTTTCCTTTATTTCATAATGAACAAAAAATATATATAAACACGTGTATAGATGATGATTTATATCAATTAAAATGTATGTCATATTTCAATATATCTCTAGCATGCTATTGTTATCTTATGTAGAATTCAATTAAGAAATAAACCCTTACTTACCTAGAGGGTCTATTACATAAGCTAACAACTATGTTTCAAGTTTCAATGTCATATCTTAAGCATATGAAAGAATATCCTTATCCTCCTCATCTCAATGAGGGTGATATCTACTTTACCTCTAACTAGGTCTATTCTATTATTCCTACACAAGATGAAGCAATGTATACTATTCTTACTAATTCCCATACTCAACCTATGTACACCTCTGCCCTATAGGATGTGTGCTGACATATTCAATCAGAAGCAACTAAGGTTTATAATTTTGAGACTTTAAGGGAAAAATTATCACTATGATCTAGATAATATGAAATTAATAAAATAAAAACTAGTCATTAAGTGCTTAGGTCACATTATTGGCAAATCAAATTACATGTACACGATCTTTAGAATATGCTAGTGTAAACCATGTACACACACACACCCCTAGAAAAGTTGTGTCTATAACTCTTTCATATCCAAAACATAGATTAAAACACAATGTATCTATTATGAGTGATTTAAAAATCTTACAAGGGTCTAATAAGATTTCAAGTGAGATACTAATGATAATTATTAAATCTAAGTTAATCAACCTACATCCTCTACACCCAATGATGAGATCTATATATTATTGTGCATATCATATAATTCATGGACACCACACTTATTCATGTTTAGAATTGAAAATGAAAATATAATAGATAATGGATACAAATGATTCAAATAGTGACACATCATCCAAAAAATATACAATGACACATCTATAAATATTAATAGGTTTGATTATTTCATGCTAGAAAAGATGATGACTATCTATCAATAAATGTCTATAAAAAAGGAACTGACCTTTACCTTCATGCCTCTTCTCATCATCACCTAGTTCAAAAAGTAGGAGTTATAAAAAATTTAGCAGTTAGAGCCTTTAATATTTGTGATAATGATAATATTGAATAATAAATTGAACACTTGATAAAAAATTTCAAGATGAATGATTACATAAATAAATAGATTACAAGATCTATTAATCAAGAAAATTTGAAAAGAGAAAGAAAAGTTTATAAGGAATCTTTAGCTGATGGACCAATAACATACCTTCCTCATGTAGAAGGGATTTCAAACAATATAACCAAAATTATCAAGCATCAAAATTTTAATTCTACTTTTATCCATGTTAATAAGTTAAGGATGGATCTTAGGATGGTTAAAGACCGTCAAGATTGAAAGCTTCATAGGGGTGTCTATATCATGGAATGTTCTTATGGTATCCTATATATTGGTGAGATAGGGAGAGATATTAAAACTAAAATGAAAGAGCATGTGACAAATATCCATCTTACAAGAATAGATAAATATGATCTTATAGAGCACTCCCACAGGATTAAGCATGCCATTAACATTGAACTAGCTAGGTTAATAACTATGGAGAACCATTTTTTCAAATGCAAACTTAGAGAGGACATGGAAATTTGTAAACACCATAACAATATTAATAGGTAAAATGGCCTAGAACTTGGAAATATTTGGAAGCTAATTTTAGATTTGGAATAGTAAGGCATTTTTCAAATTTATTTTATAATTTCAAGGAATGGTTTCACAAAACTTTTATTTGAATAATAAATAAATATTATTAAATCTACATTAAATATCAATCTAATCTAGTTTAAATGTTTCTAAACTAGATCTATTTTCTTTATTATACAATCCAACATATACTTATTTATTTCCATTTCTTAAGTAAATGGTCAAATAGAAAAATAGAAATTTCTATTAGAATTTTAGCAATGGGATTTAACAACTAATTATTCCTATGTTATAAGGCTTCTTCTATTGTTCTAATTTTGTTATTATCTTCTATATCCTGATGAAGCATCACATTAGTGATCCACAACATTAATAAGGAAAAATTCACATAGTCATTAAAAAAAAACTTGTTTTTATTTAGATGGACTATGGAATCATAAAATCTCTAACTATGTCAATGCTGAAATGTAACTTTTATGTAGTCAAGACATAGGTTCTTGTCCTTCAATTTAAATTTCCTCTTCCAGGATCTCCCCTTGAAAATACATCACTTAAACCATGTATAAATAGGAAAATTATGTGTGATCCCATGACCAAAACCTCAAAATCCACTTGGATGCATGTTTTTATAGTTTTGTAGGAGTGAGAAAACACTTACAACAAATGTTGTCAATGTTGATGCCATAATTAGAGATCTCCACCTTTGATACTTCATGGGTGAAACTTGAAATTTCCACCACATCAATGGTGGATAATAACATCTAGAAAAAATTTATTTGCCTTTGATAATTCCCATTTTGGAGATGGATTACCCCATTCCTACCTTAATAATGTCCTCAAAATGAGAAACTTATAGGTTTTAAAGCCAACTTTAGATGCACATAAAATGAAAATTGGTAGTTGTTTTTACAAACCAAAAGAAACATCAAATTCATGTAGAATACTCATAATTTTAACCTATATCAAGTGAATCAAATATAAGATATGAATCCATGAAATATGCCATTTAAATTAGTGCTAAAATGTAACTTTCATGCAGTTAAGAGACAAGTTTATGTCCTCTAACTAGAATTTCCACCTTTGGGACATCCCCTTAATAATAAATAGCTTCCAACAAATCTTGATAGGAAAATTACATGTGATACCATTACCATGAACTCTAAATCCAATTAGATGCATGTTCTTACAACTAATCAAGAGCACAAAAACACTGATAAAAAATGTTGTCAATGTTAAAGCTATAGTTGGATATATCCACCTTAATTGATTTATGGATAAAAAATAACACAACCATGACATAAATGTGGATAATAATGTTTAATGCCAATTTAGTTTCCTTATATCATTCCTAATTAGGAGATGAACTACTTGTCTAGCCTCAAGAACATCCTTCTCAATATGTGAAATTTATAGTTTTTAGGCAAACTATAGATGTGCATAAAATGAAAATCATAAGTCATTTTAATGAACCAAAAGATCACTCACATGCACATTAAATCCTAATAATTTCACCTAGATAAAAATTATCAAACATAGGTTATGAATTCATGAATAGTAGCTGGGTTGGTGCTCGGTGAAGGGGTATGGTGCTCCTGCAAGCTTAGCTTGCGAATATTGTTTGGGTTAGTGCTCATTCATATACTTGAGATTGTTCTCTATGGTTTTTCCCACATTGGGTTCCATGTTATATCTGGTGTCTCTCTCTATCTTGTGTGGTGTTTATTTTTTGAGTTTTATTGCATATCTTGAATGTTTGATTAAGTGGAATTTGGTTAAATAAAAGATTTATAAGATATATGATATACTGATTCACCCCCCTCTCAATATATCCCATGCTTAACAACCATATGTAAGATCAACTTGTAGGCCCAAAAAACTACTACAAATACTTGTTTACAATGGGTACCGTTGACCAAATTTGACCCTACAAGTCAAATTGGGACCCCTATAGGTAAACAATTATTTTTTAGGTGTTTTATGGGTCTAATATTATGTCAAAAGGTATATAATAGGTCATTTGGTGTCATTTAATGTCATATTAACCTTGTTCATTAGTCATTTTAGTCTTTATGTCTTTTTGAGTCATTTTGGGGGTCAAAATGGAGAATTTAATGACTTATATGGCCTCCTTTGGATATGTGAAGGTTTTAAAGGATGATGTAATTCCCATGTCTTAATCAACTATTTTTAACTAAAAAGTGGTAGGTTACTCAGAATAATGGATAGTTTCTTGGAAAAAATTAGAATTTAATGAGGTGTATAGATTTGTACAACCTCCTAAAATTGAAGACACATTAGTAGTGTCTATTGGTCTTCCGCACACTTATTATAGTGATTATTTGGATCATAAGATCCAATAAATTAAGAAAACCACTTCTCTCTTCTTCCACTAGGCTTGGTAAGTAAGAATGGTCCTCAAGTTTGTACTTGGTATGGTCAACAAGAGAGGTTTAAAGAAAAATGATCCTAAGAATATCTTATAAATTTATTCATATTCCATTTGATGTTTTGTTGTATAGGAATGGTGGCCTGTGCTCTATGAACTATTCATAAAAAGTTAGACTATCTAATTTGCTTGCTAATCTGTGCACCCTATAGGTTTTGCCTTGGTTTGAATAAGTCCATACAATATAGATGCTAGGATTGTTTATAGATGTATTTTAATATCATATCACATATTCCACATCCTTTTTTTAAATTTTAGAGTTGACTTGAAGAGTTAATCACCTCAAGATTGTAGATTGGTCCCATTTTGTGTAGTAGGTAGGTTTTCACCATTTTTACAACCTTCATGCTTTAATAGTGGTTTTTGAGAGAGAAGATATGTTCATTTACATGTTTCAATGTATTATTGGTCACATTAACCTTTCAACCTCTTTTTTGAAGGCAATGTTCATGGAATTGCAGTCATATGCAACTTATTAGTCAGGCAACCATCAATGAATGTGTACAAAAATCTCATTAAGACCAAACATTGAAATGGAGTATAATATCTTGTTTCAAACTTTGAAACATCTTGATGTTCCATTTAAATTCCATGAGGGGGAATTAGTTGGTTATTAAGGTATATTCTTTGAATATATTGACCATTTTTTATCATTATTTGTATGCAACTTACAATACATCTACAAGGGCCTCTTAGGATGATGTAATGATGGAATGGGAGTTTTGATAGGTTTTAAACCTTTTTATAGTTCTAAAATTCCATTTTAACACTTGAAAATGGTTTTGAATTTATCATAAATCCGTGTACCTTAATATTGCCCAAGTTTACTTCATTGTCTGTGTATGTGCAAATACCCACCTATAGGTGATACCATAAAACCATGAGGCACTTAAATGAAAGGTTAGAATATGGTAAGGAATTATCTTGAATTCTAATATTTTGTTTGATCATAAAAAACTTTTTTTAGGTGTCAAATTGGAAAAAAAAGGTGTAAACCATATTGGAGGAAATAAGGACTAAATTCAAGGAGACTTCCCCAAAAAAGTGAAAACTAAGGTCTGGCTTAGTTTTGCCAAAGTTATATGACATCATTACAAGATATTTTGATGCATCCAAATGACCTTGCCTTATATCTCGTATGTAAGATAAGATATCTAAAAATTTTAGAGGGAAATTGATCAATTGAAGTTGGTTTTAGGGAGCCCTAAAGTTGTGTTTTTGTGCACTAAACATTAGTAGTGATCAACTATAAGTCTGAGTCCAAATGAGACCTTTTTCACTCAAGGGTGAAAATACAAGTGACAATAGTTTTTGGCATGCTTGGTGGGACTCTTATTCAATAAGTTGAAATATTTTTGGTGTTATCTTTTAATGCATCAGCCTTTGGAGGCATCTATCTAAACATCAATGGCAACTCTAAGATACATCATCTGGTCAAGTATCCTAGGTATTCCTTTTGAAGATGTTGATAATCATTCCTTATGTTATTTAATCCTAATGAAGTTCCATGGCTGACTTTGGTGTTGAGTATTGTTTTATACAAGTTGGTGAGGTATATCAATCTTATGGCATTCCCCATAAACCTTTGTATGATTCTGATCAACCTTACCATGAGTTTTATCATCTCTCTTGTACTCCTTATCCTTATGAAGATTATCATCAAATTCAAGAGATAATTTTCCAAGATAACCTAGATAATAAAATTAAGGAGTTAGAATTGATAGTGAAATTGTTGAGTCAATGTGTGATAGAAGGTTTATAGCCAAAAGAATATCCTATGATCAAACACACCCCATCTAACCTTCCTCAATAAATCCTTCAAGATAAATCATATTTCAATGAATATATTTCTAAATGGAAGGAATAAAACCAAGATACTTTAGCCCAAGGTCTTCCTCCCCTTCCTCAAGTGTTTCCAAAAGGATCCCCTACAATTCATTCTCAATCTGATTTTGAGCTATATGTTCCACCTCCACCAACTAGTTCAACTTATCCTCACCCTACCACCCTTTTCCCTAATGGACCTATTATGTGAGAACCTAAAGAGGAGTATTTGGTTAAGAAGAATTCTAAACTTTTTCTTGAAAAAAATATATCTCTTTGGCAACCTCATTGGGCTAAGTCACCTAATTTTAAGATCCCTAGTCTTGGCATCACCATGAAGGAGAAAGAGATTGAAGATATTTCATCCCTTTCAAAGAAAAGTTAGGTTATGATAGTTGATATACAACTTGAGATCCCTTAAGAAGTCCTAAATTTTGAAGAAAAGGTGAGTCCTTGTGTTGAGTCTTCTTATTGTGTTGATAATGAAGAATGCCTTCTTTGTGTTAAAGAAGAAATTTTAGATGAAGTCCTTTTGAATTATAAATAAGAGGGTGAAAGAGTTTCTCTTATTGTTCCCCTTCATGATGCTGATCAAAGAAAATATGAGGACTTTTGATATCAGTTCGTAAGCATTTTCAATGAGTTTGAGTCTCTCAAGGGGTCTATAACTTCCTTAGAGCTGATTATAAGTGATTGTAAGCAAGATGACATTTTCCAAAATGTCATAGATGAGAAAGAACAAGTCTCTAATCAGACTTGGGATGACTTGTTTGAAATCATTATAATAGGTTATACTCCTCTTTAAGGGGGTTATGATCTAAACAAAAGTGGATAAGGTAGCCTTGACACTCAAGTAAGTATGCAAAGAAAAAGTAGCTTTTCAAATCTATCCTTTTAAGAGACATATGCATCCCACGATGATATGTTTTAAATAATCAATATGGGATTTCATCCTCTCAACCAATTTGGAGAAACACATTAGCTATTAAAGGATGGAATAAGCTTCTATTAGCCTCAATATTCTAAGGAATAAGAAACTACTCTTCTTGAAGCCATACCTACTAAGAAGATTCAAGTTGATCATGAGATGAAGAGTGGGAAACAATATGAGGTATGAGTACAAGGAGAAGAGGAATATATTTACATTGGAGACTTATTTGAAGATGGTCTACATGAGAGAATATCAATTGAAGTGCCAAGGAATAGGTTTGATCTATAAATTATCCAATCCAAAGAGCAACGTGCTTGGCACTATCATTCATCTCATGAAGAAGGATAAACAATGTTCCTTTTGATCTTGGAAAGGGAGGTATGTTTAATTTTATTTTTGCATAGTGGTTTATTTTTATGATTTCCTTAAGTTACTTGAGTGTATATATGTGTGTCTTGTTAGTTTATTTACTTTATTTGGTGTGTTTCATTTATTTTGTGTGGTTGAGGTAGTCAAGTGGTCTTAACTTGATCAAAGATTGTATTCAATGGTCAAAGTACTCTTGTTATGTTTCAAACTTTATATGACTCCATAATCCCAATGGAATGATAAGGATACTGATTTTTAGCATAGAAGGCATGTTACCCCTATAAGTCACCATTTTTTTGACCAAATTTGACCCTATAGGTTAAATTGGGACCTTTATAGGTAAAAACTTGTTTTTCAGGTGTTTTAAGGGTCTAATATTATGTCAAAAGGTATATCAAGGCCATTTTCTATCATTTAATGTCACATTAACCTTGGTCATTAGTCATTTTAGAGATGTGAAGGTTTCAAAGGGTGATGTCACACCCATGTGCCTCATATGTCTTAATCAACTATTTTTAACTAAAAAGTGGTAAGTTCTTCACAAGAATGGGTAGTTTTCTTAGAAAAATGATCATTTAATGATGTGTATATAATTGTATGAACTCATGTAGTTGAGGACACTTAAATAGTGTCTATTTATCTTCCACATACTTATTCCAATGATCATTTTTATTAGAATATCCAAGAAATGAATAAAATGGTTTTTCTCTTCTTCCACTAGGCTTGGCAAGCAAGAATGGTCCTTAGGTTTGTACTTAGTATAGTCATCAAGAGAGGTTTCAAGATAAATGCTCTTGGGTTTGTCTTATAAACTTATTCAAATTCCATTTGATTTTTGGTTATAAAGGAACGGTTGTCTATGCTTAATGAATCATTCCTAAGAAGTTAGACTGTCTAATTTGCTTACTAATCTATGCACCCTATGGGTTTTACCTTAGTTTGAAAAAATATGTATAATCCAAATGATTTTATTGTTTACATAGGTCTTTTACTCTTTTCTCACACATTCCCCATCCTTTTTTTCAAGTTTGGAGTTGATTTGAAGACCCAATCACCTCAAGATTGTAGGTTGGTCCCATTCTATATAACAAGTAGGTTTTCACCATTTGAAAGACCTTCATGATTTGATAGTGGTTTTCAAGAGAGAATATAGGTTAGTTTACATGTTTTAATGTCATGTTGGTCACCTTCACCTTTAAACCTCTTTTCCAAAGGCAATCTTCATGGAATTGTAGTCATATGCAACTTACTAGTCAGGCAACCATTAATGAACGTGTACAAAAATCTCATGAAGACCAAATTTTCAAATGGAGTGTAGGAAAGTTTTTTCAATATTTACATCTTTGTGTTCCATTTAAATTCCATGAGGGGAGATCAGTTGGTTATCAAGGCATATTCTTTGAGTATATTGACTATTTTTACTCACTATCTATATGTAGCTTATAATGCACCTACATGAGCCTCTCAGGATGATGTAATGATGGAATGGGAGTTTTTATAGTTTTTCAACATTTTTAGAGTGCTAAAATTTCATTTGAACTATTGGGGAGGTTTATGAATTGATCATAAACCTTTGTACCTTGTATACTGCCCAAGTTTGCTTTACTACATGTGTATGTGAAAATGCCCACCTACATGTGGTAGCATAGAGCCATGAAGGCACTTGTATGGAATATTGTAATATGGTAAGGCCTTATCTTGAATTTTAAAATGTTGGTTGATCATAATAAACCTATTTGAGGTGTCAAAAGGGAAAAATAAGGTGTAAACCATCTTGAAATAAAAAAAGATTGAGTTCAGGGAGAATTTCCCAAAAAATTGAAAACTAAAGTCTAGGTTAGTTTTTCCAAAGTTATATGACATGGTTAAAAGATCTTTTGATGCATCTAAATGACCTTTCCTTATATCCCCTATGTAGGACAAGAGTTCTATAAATTTTGGAGGGTAGGTGATCAATTGAAGTTGGTTCTAGGGAGCCTAAAAGTTGTGTTTTTATGCACTAAACATTGGTAGTGATCACCTATAGGTCTAAGTCAAAAAGATACATTTTTCACTCAAGGGTGTAAATCCAAGGGATAACAGGTATTGAACTTCTTTTCATGGAAAATAGAAAAGAATAAATTAGAAATATAATGTGGTACTATACCAAAGTTTAGATAACTCCTCAAATTACTTGAATACGCATAAGATAACCTTTTTAGAAATGATTACTCTTCTAAAAAATCTTCAATTCACTCTTATCTCACATAATTATCTTTTATGAAGGTAATAATCTTAATAAAACACTAGGAGGGCTCACAAAGCTCCTTGAAAAAGGCTCAAATGATGAAATCCATAGATAAATTTTGTATAAACCTTATTGTACACAACATGTAACCTGTAAAAGAATATATTTCTACATGAAGATCATAAATAATGGACTACAATACAAGGGAATAATTTATTCCAAAATTAAAGATAAAAAATCCACAAATTACACACAAAATGTAAGAAGTTTGAAGAAATGTAAACTCAATTATTTATTAATTTCAAGACTAAATCGAGTGTTACAATCTTCAAATAAGCATAATTTTTCTACACCAAGGAAGAGGGATTCTAAAAAAGTCCTTTTTGGGAACTTTTGATCAGTTTCATCATGTAAAGAAGGAGAAAAATAGAATGAATATAGGATGTTTTATCCACTACTACACCTAAACTAGTTTATTTATCCTATACATGCATGACTTAATGAAGGTAGTTGAGGATGTTAATGTCTCTTCTTCTCTCAATTTTTGTAATATAATATAATGCTTTAAAATACATTTAAAATCATTTAAAGCATCATTTACAATCATGCCACCAAAAATTACAAGGAACTTAATAAGTGTCTATAATTTATAATGCTAGTGGAACTTAATAAGTGTCAATTATAATTAGAGGTATACAAATCCATTCATCCACCCACTCTTGTGACTCACACTCATTTGAAACAAAGTCCACACATGAAAAACAAAAACATGCCAAGTGGATCATATGAATAATTTAATACCTTGAATTTGAGATAAGAAATGAGTGGATATCACTTGATCCTATTATGGTCATATAATCCTCATGCCTTGATAATTATCCTTCTTCCATTAACTATAAATATCCATAAACACTATAATTTTATTGAGCACCATGGCCCATTTTCTTGTTACACCATTCAATAATGGTTTTTACATTATTCAAGTCAAATACATATTTGAAAATCACTTCCTCTCTTTCAAGGAATATTTTTACACATGATACAACACCATCATGCTCCCCTTTTACATGGATAGCCTCAATGAAAATCAAAATATGTTTTTTGTCAATGATAACATGCATCCTAATCAAAAAATAAAATATCCATGCATTATTAAATTGTGGTGTGAAATTTTTAGACCAAATATAATATTAATTTAAATTAATGTTCCTCTCAGTCAACTTTTCATAGAACATATAAAAATAATCTTATACTTAATCTATAAAATTTGATCGATCATCACTAAAATAGAAATGGTATTCCATTAATATTTTTCAATATTCTTTTGTACTATCATGTGCATGTATGCATGTTATATACATGGATATGGCAACCTATACTAAGTTATAGTACTATGATTGAACTTCCATTTATGGTTTAAATGTGTAATTCTCATCAAATATGAATATTAAAATAATATAACTAAGTGGTAATGTGTCCTTGATTAACTTGAATTGTTCATCCAACCATCTAGATATATGTGTACTTTGGATATTCATTAAAAATTACCTTCCTAAAATTTACCATAAAATTATGAAACATGTATTTTTTTTTGTGTTGGAGAATTTAACCTTAGTTTAGATCCTTCCTATAAGTTTATAGGATTCTCCTAAGTCTTAAGGTGTGTGTGGAGTTTTTATTTATGTGAATTATAAATTCATATAAATCTATATTCCATGAGGTGTCACTCACTTATTTGTACCTCTTTAAGATTTGGGAGTTGATTTCACATGTAACTCCTTCCTCCACTTGACACACACTTCCCTCCACTATGTAAGGGAATAGGCCACTTAGAACACACAAAGGAATATTGTAAGGTAATCAATGTATTCCTTGTAACTCCCATTCTCTTCTTCTTGATATATTAAAATAGACTTCCACTCTCATTCTTATTTTTTAAGTCTTAATCTTACATCCTTGTGATTCTCTCTTTGGTCTAAAGCCATTCTCTCTCTCTTATATCTTATTTATGCTATTGTACTTGGATTAATTCTTTTTATAAAGCTTCCTAATAGATTATAGGATCTTTCACCATTCAAAGATTTTCCCTACTTATCAAATTATTTTCCTCAACTTTTTGGTTTGTGGTCATTTCAAGATAATTTTATTCATTTAATTGATTTCAACATTCAATTCTTGGCAACATTTTATTATGTTATCAGAGCTATAGTTTGGTTAATGCTTATATCTTTTGAGCATGTGCATATTTAAAGATGAAAAATAAGTACTTATTCTAACATTTTTAAGTTTTATGCACCCTAACCTTGATCTGTAAGTTACTCACAAGTAATTTCTCTTATTCTATTTTTGGTTTCTTGTTTTAGTTTTTTCTTACTATTTCTAATATTGGAGATCTTACCATCAAGAAAATTTTATCACTGAGTGCATCATGCCTTATGCTTATGTGCTCCCTTGCATATTGGCATCTTAATATGATTATAGATTTTACCATTATTCCTCTGCTAATCTTAGCACTTTTGAGTTCTAGTATGTACTAAAATTTTATTGAATTAAATATTGTGTCTTGTAGTATTTAGGATATTTTTTTATTTTATACATTTGTTTTTTTAGTCTTCATTGAGTTATTTAAGTGTTGAATCATTTTGTTAATTTTCCCAGCCACAAGCCTTTTTTATCAACCAGGGTCACCTTAGCTCCTTTATTTTTTATTTTCTCCTTTTATTTGTTGTTTCCCAATGTTTTACTATTAAAACATTTATTTCTTCCTTGGACTCATTTTTATTATCCTTCTTTGGTTTGTAGTGTTTCCTATTTTGCTTAATCCTGATGTGTTATCCTTTATTTGTTCCCCTTTTGCATAGTCTAGCTAGTTATTTTTGTGCTTAGTTTATGCTCTCTCTTACCTAAGTAACTCTTTTCTTTTTAAAGAAAAATATTAATGCCTTGATTCATATTTCTATCTTTAGCTCTTTTTGCATTTTTTCAATATAGATAACGGATATCTTTGAGGTGTGGAACAGATTATTCCTTAATTGTTTTAGTTTTTTGTATTAATTATTTATCATACATTTGTTGACGTATTAATAGTTTAAAATTGTGTGTTATATTTTAATGTTATCTCAAACCAATTACTAGTAATGCACATGCATTTAATGTTTTTTTCACAGAATCTAGTTTCACTTTTTATGCAGCCTCTTTTTTGGTTCTAGCATCTTAAATTGCATCACAAACAAATTGTAAATGACATCCTCTAATTTCATATCAAAGTATTTATATTTTTTAAATGATAACAACCATGTCACCTTTTTAATATTTTTTTAAAGTTTTATTGAAAATAAATGTTTTTCAAAATTACTAATTTTTTTTAGATTTTCAATATTTAAGCAAATATAAGTGACTCTTTTTAATGGTTTTTATTTTTCCCTATAGTCATTTGACTAATTTTTCATTCATTAAGATTTAATTTTGAAGATTGAATTTAATTTTATGAAGGATATATCTTATCCTTGAATAAAAATAAAAAGTAATATTTAATAAATAAATAAGAAGTTTTTAATAAAAGACAAATGTTATTTTAAAAGGAAAATCAATTAGTTAAAATTCATGGCTTTATTTTCAACTTAAAAAAAAACAAATCAAAACAAAACAAAACAAAAACAAAAACAAAAACAAACAAACCAACCATGTGTAAAAATAGCTTGTAATTTGTTTCAATCAAAGAAATACTCATTTTAATTTCCTTTTTTCCATCTAGATCAATTTTTTAAATGATTTTTTTTATTTTTTTAAGTTTTCATCTCATCTAATAAAAGTTGGAGAGAAATCCAAAGTTGATTTTCATATACCTTTATCAATTTTAAAATATTTAATCCAATTAACATGATTTTTAATACATTGTGTCTAATAATTCAAAACAAACCATTATCTAACTTATGTTTTAAATCTATGCAAAATGATTTATTTCTCTTTTATGATATTTGTATTTTTAATTTAGAAATATCATTTTTTGGTTTAGATTTATAAGTTAAGTTAATTATTAATTTAATTTTTAGCATTAAGTGTATTAAGCTTTTTTTATAAACAGTTTAATTAATTGGAAAATGCTTTAAGTGGCATTATTTAAACTAGACTTTGATGTTTTGGTGAAGACTTACATTTAAAAGTTAATTAATCTAAGTTTTTTTTACAATGAATATTATCAAATGTTCTTTGGAAAAATTCATTCTTCTTGTCATTGATTTTATTTCATTATTAATGGAATTTGTATATTTTATACTCATGGCTCTTAATTAGATCATTTTGTTAGTTTTTCTAAAAACTATGAAAACTATTAAACATGATGAAATTGTTGATCTTAAGAAATAAATTGAAGTCAAAAAAAGACTTTACATACTTTACAAACCTCTTTTATTGAGAAAATGCACATAATGCAATCTTCTATTGACATCTTAAATGCTAAGTTTGCATCTTTTGCCAATGATAATATTTCTAATGATGATATATCTCCTTGTATTTCTAAATAAACTTCAAATTATGTGAACACTTCTTCTATTTTTTGGTGATGGGCTTGGTAAATGTGAAACATGTATTCATGAACCAAGTTTTTCTACTTATAATAAAAATTGTAAAGGTCTTGATTCTAGTGATTCTAATACTCCTAGTGCAAATTCAAAATATTATTGTCCTCATCATCGAAGGACTTATATTGCAACTTATTTTGATTATACTACTTCTAATGCTCATGATTTGGTTAAAATTTTTAAGACTTGTACACATTGTGGAAAATATGGGAATCACATATCTAAATGTTGAAAATTATACCCATGCAAATATTGTGGTAAATTCATGCACAATACTTTATATTATTGGAAAATGATTAAATATCCTACCTCTAAAGGTAAAAATATTTGGACTCCTAAAGAAAATGAATCTTCTAGAGAATTTGATATGTCCTCTTGTGATAATTCTAATAATGCTTCACACAGAATATATTTTTCAAGTGACACATCTTCTTTGTCTCTGCTTTGATTAATTACATCTCTTGTATGCATTCCTTGATTTTTATTACATGGAATATATCCTTTGATTATTTTGACTAACTTATTTTTGTGTAGGTATTCACATTTTAATATGGAAGTTGTCTTTTCTCAACTTTACCTTTTTGGTACATCTACTTTTATTACATTATGTATGTAGATTGTATTTTTGGCATATTAGTTACTTAACTTGAATGATTGATGTTATCTTTCTTGCTTTTAGGCTTATGGATCATTAATCCTTTTGGTTGGACTTTGTTTTATAGTGGATTGACCACCTTATTTAAAGAGGATACTTGGATACTTTTGGTGATCACACTTTCTTCCTTGTAATTTTTGGTGGCACTTTCTCCTTAAACTTTATTTCTTCTATCTAAATTTTTTTAATTTATCTTGAAGAAAGTTTTTATTAAAGGGAGTATTGTGTAATTTTAACTCCCTCCCTTATTTTTAAATGGTTTTTCTCCAATTTTTTAACCCCCAATTTAAGCTTAAGGGGGAATGTTGGAAAATTTAACCCTAATTTGGGTCCTTCCTATAGGTTTCTAGGATTACCTAAGTCTTAAGGTGTGTGTAAATTTTTTATTTATGTAAATTATAAATTCACATAAATATATATTCCATGAGGTGTCACTCACCTCTTTGTTATTATTTATGATTTGGGAGTTAATTTCACAAGTAAATCCTTCCCCCATTTAGCACACACTTCCCTCCAATCTATAAGGGAATAGGCCACTTGGCACACATAAAGTAAAATTACAATGTAATCATGAGATTACTTATAACTCTCATTCTCTTCTTATTGATATATTAAAAGAGCCTTACACTCTCATTCTTTTTTTTATAAGTCTCACTCTTGAATCCTTGTTCTACTCTCTCTCTCTCTCTCTCTCTCTCTCTCTCTCTCTCTCTCTCTCTCTCTCTCTCTCTCTCTCTCTCTCTCTCTCTCTCTCTCTCTCTCTCTCTCTCTCTCTCTCTCTCATTACTTATTTATGGTATTGTACTTGGAGTAATTTTTATTACAAAGCTTCTTAATATATTTTGGGATTTTCTCACTATTCAATGGTTTTCATCAATTATTAAATTATTTACATCGACTTTGTGTTTTGTGCTCATTTCAAGGTAATATTGTTCATTTACTTAATTTCAACATTCGATTCTTGGCAACATTCTATATTTTTTGCCACATCCCACACATTTTAAATTCTTTGTCATATTTTAATTGATATGTGATATATATTTTTTATAAAACCAAATAATTCTTGTCTAATTTCACTTGTACTCTCCTCATGAATATAAATTTTCAATTTTGGCAATCCATGACAAATATTGTAAGTTCCATCTAAACATGCTTTGTTATAATAAAATTATCGATCTCATCTTTCACAAAAAATGGCTAGAATAAATTCCCTTTCTTCTTTTGATGGAAATTCCATGCCAAAATCCTAAAAAATATTTTTATTATATGAATTATAATGTACATGATGAAAAAATCATAACACATTGAATATTCAACATGTTTCCTACAATAACAAGTGGTGCATGTATGATTTATTTTGACCTATAAAGTGTTTGCCAATCTAAAAATATATTTGAATAATATAAATTTGTGAATTATTTTATAGAATCATAGAGTTAAATTATGTTTAGTTCATATCAAAAAATGTTTCAGATGTAGTTCACAATTACGAGAACCAACTCTTCTTTTCACTATATCTCTTGTATTAGGTGAAACCCTTGTATTGTCTTTATAAAATTAAGAAATAAAATATTTGATAACATAGACTATAGCCTTGAATTTTTGTGAAATTATACTAGAGAATGCCTAGAGTTCATTGATATTACAAAGTCTTTAATGTATCCTAATTGATTTCATTATTATTTTTCTATTATGTTTAGTGCTCTGCTTATATTTTAAATCAAGTGTTTTATCCTTGTTTGACCACTTGTTATTAAAGTTGTATATATGCATTAGGAAATGTTTATATATTTTTGTATCTTTTCACACCTAAAATATTTTATGTATCATGTATATTTTCAACAATTGCCTTATTTTCACCATCAAATTTATATGTTCTTAGTCCTAGGGCAAATATTGTAGGTCTCATATTAACTAATTTCATCAATGAAACAAATAATTGAAATATTTGAATTTCATTTAATTATTCAAATCAATTATCCCAATTTATTTCAGCTTTTGTTATTAAAAAACTATAAGGAAATTAGTGCCCCAATAAAGGAATTATTGAAGAAAAAAGAATAATTAATAGATTGCATGGACACCAAAATGTTAAGAAGAATTTGAAACATTGAAGAATAATATATATAATTTACCTATACTTTTATTTGGATTGGATGATCCCATTTCACATCTATGTTGATACTTTAGGGATAACAATAAGATCAATTTTAGCACAACCATGTGGGCAAAAATATCACCCTATTTTTTGATATGAATTATTAAACTATGAAGAGAGAGGATTTGATAAAATTAAATTAATTACATGGGTATTATTCATAAAATATTGGGAGGTGTTACTAATGGCATAATTTGTTGATTTAGTGTTTCCATATTATTATCTTCACTACTAATTTCTTCATTTTCTATTTCCATATAGCTTAATTCATTGTTACATTTACTATTGAGTGTTTACATAGAATTTTATTCATATTTAATTTCATCATTTTGTGTTTCCATGTAATATTATTGATTATTATGGGTTAAATCATCATGCATATATGCATCATTAAAAAAATTAAAAACTTCATACTTTGAATGTGGACTTGCAACATAATTTGGACTTTTAGGTAAACATTCATTTTATTTATTTATTTCATAATTATAAATGACATTTGGTTCATTTGGGATAGTATGTATCTATTCCTCATAATTCTACACATGAATTATTTTTGCAAGCCTTGAACCTACTCTATCTTGTGTCCCTTGGCCTATATCTTAGTTTTAATAACTTTATATTGATCATATAGACATCCCATATTTCCTAAAATGCTTAAAATGTACTTCTCTTACACATCTACAAGTTATAAGTTGATACATCCTCTACTTTTCCCTAGACACTAATGTCTAAGTCAGACAGTAGTGTTGACATTACTGTCATGGCCCAACACAAGTGTCAAGTTCCCTAAAGTCATATTATTTGAAAATTAAATTTATTAAAATGATTGGCCTAAGTGTTTTGATGAAATTTATATCCTGATAAGATTGGTATAAATACAATATCAACCTTCATTCATTCACCGCCTACAAATCCTAGTAATTAGAACAAAAGAACACTCAATAAGCACTCAAGAAGTATTAAATTTACCAAAATATTTCCTATTCTACCTTATTATGATATTATTCAAATGAAAAATCCAAATATAAGTCTAAATTACTAAAGGAGTAGTCATAAGGTCATATTTTCCAAGTCACAAGATATGTCATTGTTATACTTGATTTACACATTACATGATTCACACACAAGACAAAAAATAAGGGAAAACTACATGAGTCTAAGGAATTATTATAGATTATTGGTTATTTAGGTGATGCCCTTTGATAACAGTGTCATTACAATTCAACTCAACACCATGTGCCCACTAACCCATTTTTTTCAATGTCACATTGGAGATGCAAAGCTATGGTTTTAAAATTTCACTAGGAGTAATAGTATATTACCCAAATTTTAATGCACAAAATCAAAGGTGAATCCAAACCTAAAATAATCTAGGTGCTTATTTTTGATGTACCTAAATGTATTAGTAGGTTCAAATAGTGTTTAAGAAATACTTTTCATTTTTGGATTCATAGAATCTATTGTATGAGTTGCTAGTTGTGATAATCATGTTATCCATGGTGGAATAGAGGCAAAATGGGTTGACTATTTCATAAATTTATATTAGTTGGTGGTTGGGAGATATGGTTGCTTAATATCTAATATTTTATTTTGAAGAAGATTTATGCTATTTAAATTGAATTATGCTCAAAACTAAGTCTAAAGCTAAACTAAGATGAATATTCACAATGAAAATAATCTAAGTTGAATTGACAATAAATAAATAAAAGGAAGGGTAGGGTAGAAGAGAGATAGGTGTTGTTGGTCTTTATTTCACACATTATGAGAAAGTTCCAATTTCATCTAAACATCTATTTAATCAATGTGCAATATGAAGTAGCATAAGTTCAAATCCTACCAAACATTAGGAAAACATCTAAAAAAAGTATGAAAATATACAAATAAGAACAAGATTTACTTTAATAATTTTACCTCTATGAGTAAATAACATTAACCTATATGCAAGAAGAGAAAGGAAAGTAAAGTAAACCTAAGAACTTTCAACTAATCTAGCATAAGCATAAATTAGCAACTCTACATTAAAATATGCACATTAAAAATTCATAAAAAACCATTAAATTTTGAAGATGAAACTAGATAAATTAGAGATAAACCATGATAGAAATTCACACAAGCAAATGTGGACAAAATTTTCAAAATTCCTTTCTTATATTAATTTGCTCGAAAGTTATAAATAGTTTTTCAGCTCTAAAAAATCTCTCCCTTTACAATTGGCAATACCTATTTATATAAACAATTCATGAGGTATGTCGGTTAGTAATAACAAATTACATTTGTACATGTGTATAGGGAAAATGTCCTTTCTATTACATTCTATAAAAAATGACCTTTTCTAATATATTGACATATAGGTAATGTAATTTACAAGCTTTACATGCCTTTATAAAAATAATATTCTATTTCAAAAATAAGCAATGCTAGTTACAAAAGAATATTCTTAATACAATTGACTTTGGGACCCTAGTCCTATTGCAATATTCTATCTTCCTTATAGGATCTTCATTATATAATGTTCCTCATTGATTAGCTTGAGGTCAATAATGGGTCTCATGAATAGATCTCTTTCCTGATCTCCCAAGTTATTGAGGTCCTTTTCATCTCTCTCCAAAGATTGTTTGATGCTCCCAACATCTTCTATATTTTATTCTAATGATAAAAGTAGGCCCATGATCTTCTTGTTATCATCCCCTATTTTATCTTGTCTTTAATCCCTCACTTCTAGCATGAATTAAATAGTTTTGTTCTTGAACTCTTCATCAGTGATAAAGCCTAGAGGAATAAGTAAGGTGGCATCTTTAATTAAGCTATCCAACGTGTAGAATTTTATCTTCCTAGTGTTTGAGGCCCTTGGAAATGTCCTCCATCTACTTGGACCATATACTTAGGGCTTTGATTTTTTCCACAAATATATCCATATCCATATTTAAATGGGCTAAGTTGACTATCTAGAATTCAGGGACTTGATTCTTGGTCAAGACTTTGATCAAGTCTTTCACTTGATAGCTTGAAGCCTACCATTAGTCAACTTGGCATGTATCCATGAAATTTTGTTTAATTAGTGCCTCTTGTTTAATTCTAACTAACTTTAAGGAATTGAATAAGTCAATCATGGTGTCCTTAAATACCTTGAATATATCTTCTTGGATTGACACGATGGCAATCTCTTCTTAATTTTTTTTGTTACATCATGCCTTTGATGATAACCTATAATTAATCATACTATGTTTGAGCTAGCTTTAATAGGTCTTATTTAGAAATAGGAACTTCACCAGGCCTCTATCCTTCCATTATATTCAAATTATTGAATGGTTCTAATTTTTGAAAGGTGAATTCCTCTCCAGCAATCATGGTCTTCTTTTCTATCACTCTTTCCAAGCTGGTGGTCTCTAGCTTAAATTGAACCCCCAATAAGGATTAAGTCACTTTTGGATCTAGGATTTCTATTTGTGCTCCACCTAATGCTCCTAAGGAATCCATTATTTTCTCCTCTTCCTTTTGTAGAGCCACAATCCATGGCTTAGCTCTTCATGCATATTAATGTTGATAAACTTTGTTATTACCCAAAGATGGTGTAGAGTAGGGAAATTTTTGTAATTTGCTAGAGTGGCCATGAATTTATTCAAATTTCTCATGAGTGGTATGCACTTCAATTTTGGATTGAATTCTTCTTGTACATATGATAATTGAAATCTCTTAGGCTAAATTATGATCAATATAGGGTTGAATTAAGGATTTAGTGCATGTTAGGTCTCTTCTGAAGGTCTTCTTAGTTATTTAATGGCATCCAATAGTTCAAATGGTGAGTTTCATGGAATCTTTATGGAATTTTTGTGGCTTTTTACTTATTAATATTTAAAAAGTGACTGTTACCTTTTGAAAATTATACCTTGATCTTGCACCATTAGATCATCCTTATACAGATCAACATAGACCATTGATCTCAATATAAAAACTTGAATGTTATTAGCTTCTATCTATGTTCCCTATGATTATGACACTTATCACTTCTACATTTTCTCTAAGCTTTATTGAAATTTCAACATTGATTGTGCACTGTTGATCTCATTTGTATAAATCAATAACACTCCATTGATCTTGATCTACTTAATTATGCATCCTACTTTATGGACTATTGATTAGAATGTATATACTCATCCATGTACCATCGATCTTTGAAAGATGCTCAAGATTTAATTTATGGCTCATAGCTATGCCATATGCCATCTCTACATTTATTCTTATGGATTTTGAATTTTCAACCTTCATCATGTACCATCAAATTTTTATTGACTAGATCCATGCACTCCATTGGATCTTGATCTATAAGGTTGAACACCATTAGTTTTTGAGTGTTCCTTAGTCACAAGTGTGACACTTTTCACCCTCTCACTTATCTTAGGGTTATATTAAAGTTTTGACTCAATACGCATTGTTAGATCAATATTTCTTGAGCAATAATATACCGTTAATCTTTGGAAGATGTTCAAAATTTAGCTTAGGGCTTGGGATTTATGTTTAATCCACACCATTGGATCTTGATCACTCAATAAAATGTAGACCAATGATCCTTTGGATGAAAATGATATTTAAGTTAGGCTTGGGAAAATAAAGAACTTAGCATAAAGTTTTCAGACTATGGTTTTATTTCATGTTAATAAACAACCTTAAGATAAAAAAATTAAGCTAGGTTTTAAACATGATAAAAGGTAGCCTACACACAATAAAATGCATGGCATAAAGTATTAAAACAAGGTTTTTATCTAAATTATAAGACATAACAAAAGGTTCCATTGGTTAGTTAGACCATGTGGAAATAAAAGGGACCAAGGGGAGCTCGAGACATAAAGGGACCCAACATAATATTTTTAGACTAAAGTTTGGTCATGTTAATAAACACGATGAAACCTTGGTATAAAAATTGAATTAAGTCCATGGTATGATAAATCATTCTCATCTAAATTGTTCGTACCAAATTTGAATTTGATTCAAAGGGACCTAAGCTAGGGTAATTTGAAGAGGGTTTCAAGATGATTTCAATTTGATTTTTAATAGACCAAAGGCTAGTAAAAGGATAAATTGATATAAAAATAATGAAACCTAGGCATTGCCCATTATAAATGGACTCCATTAGATCTATAAACTAAAACATAAATATCTAATTTTAGCACTTTAGGTAATATTAAATTAGAATTATGAATAAATATGACATCTAAATCAAGTGTGAATGATCTTCAAATGAAAATAGTGTGAAAAATTATTAGTGGTACTCTGATCAAGTGAATTTTCAATTTTAAGGGATAAATTTGCACAATTTAAGACAAGGGTCCCCATTTTTTAGAAATGGGGGTATGTTGACCTCAACAGATGGTGACTTATAAGGGAAACATAACAATATGTTATAATTCAAAGACTCTAGTTTAGATTAATAACTACACTACTTATTTCACTTGATCAAGAACCATTATTAATATTAGTTCATGGTTAGAATAAATGTCATACACGAATAATTAAGATCAAACATCAAAACATAGTGATGTTGTGTGTGTGCTTTGATTCCACTTATTTATTTCCATAGGATTTAGAGAACAACTTCCAAATTCATGACATTATCCATTAACATTGACTTATATCATATTTGTATGTTCATTAAGAATCATGATTTAGCTTAGGGAAGGTTTGGGCATTGATTTGCTACTAGCCAGGAATTAATAACCCTAATATAGATACCTTTGGCTCCACTCAAGGCTTTACTCCACTGCTAGCTAGACATCCATAATCCTGAATGAGATTACCAGAATCATCTCTACTCAGAAAGATTTTTAATTTTTTTAATAATCTCTTATTTTTGTATTTTTTAGATATTTTGACTTTATAGAAAAGGTTAGGAACTAAACTATCTAGGTTTTAGGATTTGATCACATGTTTGATCTTTAGACAATCATCCTTGGCTATAAATTTTGTTTTAGGAAATTAATGTTTTTTAAGTGAAAGCATGATTGCATCTTAATAATCCAATATTTTACCCTATATGTGAAATCCTTCTTAGAAACAAAATTATATTAGAACAAGGTTTAAAATATTAAGGAATAATTGACCTATTTATTAGACTTTACTAGTTTCTCTAAACTATAACATTAAACTCATATTTTAACAATCCATGATCAACCAATGCTAAGAAAACATACATGTATTCCTGACTATGGAGTTTATTTTGAGCATCTAAATGGATTTTGAGCTAAGGAATATCCAAAAGGAATTATTGAAAGATAGAATCAAAGAATGAAAATCAAACAAACCAAACATAAAACAAATAAGCATGCAAATATATACAAAAACTATGTACAAACAAGGGATAGGAAAGAAAGAAATAAGAAATAAACTAATCTAAAGTCTACCTACACCAACTCTAACTAGTCTTATAGTTCATTCCATGGAGACTCCAAGTGTGGAAATAAATAAATAGTGATCGAGGTATTGCCCATTGGTTGGAAATGTAAAATCTTTTCCTTACAAGTCTTTTAGTTTGAAGGTGTTATCCCCTAGGGTCTCAATAATTTGATATGGGCCAATACATTAGGGTGTGAACTTCCCATGTTTTCCCTTTGGTTTTGAGGCTTTGTCCCAAAGAATAACTAGGTCTCCTTATCTAAACACCTTTATCTTTTAATATTTGTCAAACCACATCTTGACTATGGTTTGGGGTTTTCTAAAGTTTTAAAAATCCTTCTCTCTTACATCTTCCATCTGTATGATGTCAGGTAACCTTGAACTTACAAATTATTGATCCTCCTCCATGTACTCTTTTTACATGAACCTGTAGGTTGGCATCTTGAGTGTGATGAAAAATATAGTTTCATGACCATATAACAACAAGAATGGTGTCCCTTGAGAGCTTACTTAAATCTTGTTCTATCTACCCAAAAGGCATATTTAAGTAGCTTGTGCCATGTTCTTGGTTATTTATCTATAGACTTCTTTATGGATTTCATCAAGTTCTTATTTGTTAATTCAGACACTCCATTTCCTTAAAGATAATGGTTTGATGAGAAATTGAAAATAATATTGTTGTCATATGCCCATTCCATCATCGAAATGGATATACAATCAGATCCATTATCATAGACTAGAGATACTGGGGTACCAAACCTTATGCATATGTTTTCTTCTAAGAATTTGGTCACTTCTTCAGTCTTGCATTGCTTGGTTTCCATTTCTTTAGTCCATCTTGTGCAATAGTTAGTGGTAGTCAGAACATACTTGTGACCATATGATGAATTGGGTTTAATGACCCCCATTTAATCTAGTCCCCATTGAGAAAAGGGTTTATCAATCATTATTGGCTTTAATGGCATATTTACCTTGATATCTTTAGTGTCATATATTTTACATGAGTGGCATTCTCTCACATGCTTGTGAGCATCTTTGAGGATAGTGGGCTACTAGTAACCATCCCTAAGGATCTTATGGGTTGTTTTCCTTTTGGATGATGTCCACTTCCTAGTTTTTCATGGAAATTGCTCATGATCTTAGATACTTCTTTATTAGAAACACACCTTAGATAAATTCCTTCAAACTTATTATTGTATAGTACTCCATCCTTGATCATAAAAATGTGTTGATTTGAGCCTTAAATCTCTCTTTTTATCTCTACTTAACCCTACAAAACAATATCCATTGATTAAAAAATGAACAATATGAGCATACCAATCATTGGGATGAACATTTTGTTGTTCTAACTACATGGCACTTAGTTTGGGGTTAGTATTGGAAATCAATTGAATTAAACCTTGGCATCTTACCAACTTTGCAGTATTCATCTCTAGATCATATTCTTGGAGAAAAGACATCTAGTTACCTCTCCTTTCTCTAAGTTCACATTGACTAAGCATGAGCTTAGTTGTAAGGTTTGGTAGTATTACATGTACCTTATTTCTAAGGATATAATGCCTAAATTTATTCACTACCTTGACTAGAGCACATGCTTGTTTATCAATGAGATAATAATTCAATTTAACATTTTAAAAATTAGTACTCATGAAAGCAATAGGATGATCACATCCATCTATCTTTTGAGTAAGGAGAGATACAATTGTATGGTTAGAAGTAAAAGAGTAAAGATAAAAGTCTTTAGTAAAGTATGGACTTATCAGCATAGGGACTTATCTAATTACTTATTTGATTTCCTTGAATCCCTTCTTGGTCTCTTCATTCCAAGTGATCTTATAATATTTATTCAACATGTCATTTAAAGGTCTCACTATTTTTTCAAAATAAAAAATAAACTTCCTCATAAAGTTGATTTTACCAAAGAAATACTTTAGTTCTTTCTTATTATTATGGGGTTATATATTTGATAATGAATTTAATACATCTAGGTCTATAGAGACCCGTCCTTAATTATAACATGTCCCAAAAATTTTCCATCAGTTACATAAAAAATGCTCTTCTTTGGGTTGAGATAAATTCTATACCTTTTACACCTTTCAAATATTTATTACAAGTTCATGATGTGATCTTCCTTACTATTTTAAAATATAGTTAGGTTGACCATGTAAATAATAATTCACTTACCTATAAGGCCTTAGAATTCATGAGTCATTACTCTTTGAAAGGTTGTACCTGCATTTATCAATCCAAAGGGCATTCTCTTTTAGGTAAAAGTGGCCCACTTAGTAGTAAATGAAGTCTTCATTTTGTCTTATTTGTTCAATAGCACTTGATTATATCCTAAAAATACATCAATAAACTATTTGGATTACTTGGTCAAGATAAGGTAGTGTTTAATTATCCTTTTTAGATGCTCTATTTAGATTTCTAAAATCAATGCATAATCTGATTTCACCATTTTTTTCCTAACTAGTACTAGGTTAGCTACCCAAGTGGAGTGTATAATGGGAAACACTATCTTAGCATCTAGTAACTTTTTTAACTCTTTGTATATCACTTTTTATAAGATAGGGTTGATTGGCCTTTTTTTTTCTTAAATGGATTGCATGCTTCCTTTAGAGGTATGGTGTGGATTATGACCCTAGGATTAAATATCTTTAAGTCATCATAGGAATATACTATTACATCCTTATACTTGGTCAATAAATCTTTAACTCTCTTGGTTTCAATGCTTGTGTAGGATATACCAATGTTTACCATTTAAGGTTGACCTTAGGAACCTAGGTCCATTGCATTGTAGTCCTTCCCATCTAATTTAGGAATTTTGATAGTCTCAGCTAGTTTGTCTAAATCAAACAGTCTCTCCAAGGCTATCATCCCTTTGGGGATCCTATTGTCACTTAATTGAATGACCTTTTCATCAAGTTTTCCTTCAAATTTAACATCATAAAGGGTATTTTCATTGGCTTCATCAATGATGTGAGTCTCAAATACTCCTAAGCTAGTCATGAAGTTTATGATCTATTGATCATCACTAAATACTTGTAAATGGTTGATGTTATTTAGCACCAAGGGATACATGACTAATTCAATGGTAAGTTTTTATAACTTGGAATCTTGATTAGGCATAAGGTTGGTTGTAGTTAAAGTAAGTTCATCAATAACCTTGTTTTCTTCCCTAGGGATTGACACAATGTTGAAAGCATCAAAACATTCAATTAAGTCCCACACTCTAAATTTATATATTTCTTAAGATAGGATAAATTTCATTGATATTTAGTCTTGACATAATTAATTACTATTTTATAATCACCAAAAACTAATAGTTCCTTAACCTTGTGTTTGATTACAAATTATAATCCAAGAATAAGTGCTTCATACTCTATGAGATTATTAGTGCATAAGAATTATATTTTTTAAGAGGCACTATATTATTTCCCAATGGGAATGATTAATATAAATCCTAATCTATAACCTAATTTTCATTTAGTAGCATCAAAATATAGCTTTCATAATCTAGGCATATAATGAAAAGTTTTGGAGTTGTATACCTTTATGGGTGTCAAGAGTGTAAACATATATATTTGAGTTACCCATGTTGATCCTCTCATTGGTTTCATTTTAATTTATGATAATATGCATCATTTTAGGTTTCATTTATATTTTGATATGATTTAGAACTCTTTTCCAAGGAAACCACATGCATGAATAGTCAGTAGACATGTAACCATTCAGAGATATGGTCCAATCTCTACTTAACAACATCCCATATGCATTAGGAATATCCACCACATGGATGTCAATGAAATATTGGATACTTGTTTCAAAATCAATTTACATGTTAAAATTCAAAATTTCACCAATCACTTTGATTGTTGATTTATCTAATTGAGTCACAATGCTATTAGATTTAATTGGAGTCAAACCTAATTGTTCACAAATAACCTTAGGCATGATGTTTACGCATTCACTTAAATCTATGAAGAAATTATGTAAATATTCACCAAATATCTTGACTATGAGTAGAAAAGATGGAATGTCTACCTTATTTTTGCATATTACAATGTTAGCATGTGAAACCTTTTGAGACTTACTAGTCCTTTTAGACAAAGATTCTAGAAACATATCCCTTTATTCTATAATGTGAGTTAACTCATGAAAGGTAGTCTTATATTTGATATTTTTCATGTTTGATAATATATTATATCTTGTCCTATTAATAATTAAGTGTATCAACATTAGGTTTCTAGGTACTTCCCTTACGAGGCTCTAGATTATTATCCGATGTAGTATCAGGAAGAGTGTCAAAATTATTTGGTCAAGTTGAGGTAGTCAAAGGTTGTTTCTTCTCCCTATTCCTTAGAATATCGGTCTTCCTTAGATATTTTTGAAAAGCATGAATCTATTTAGGGATATCCTTAGGCTCATTCTCTTTTTGGAATGGGAACTAAAATGTCTCTACCATAAGAGTTGAATTAATAGATTTAGATGACCTTAAAGAACCTGAGGAACATGCACCATCATCTTTATTAGGTACATCTTCAAAAGTATCTAATTATTTTTGAAAAGATTTAAAATCATTTCAAAATTGTAGACAATCTAATTCACCGTGCTTTAAACTACAATGAACTCTATAATAATTAGGCAAAGCTACATCACCAATATTTATATCAAGTACATTTTTATTAGAAGATGAGTCATTTTTATGGTTATTATTGTTATTATTTTTAAATATGTTTGAAGGCCTATTGAGCCTTTGGAAAGAGAAGTTCCTATTAGAAATTTATCTAGTATTGCCAACTCAATTTTATAGCTAAATTAAATCAGTGCTTATATTTTGAACAATCTTCAAAATATAATCATTCTTATTCTTAGGCACCTCAGAATTATGAACTTGAGTATTGCTACTAGCTATATGCATCAAATATCTCTAGTCTCGTGCATGAGATCCATTGGTAGAGTTACTCAAGAATCTAAGGTTTTGGCCAAGATGTGCATGGTTCAAAGGCAATTGATTCAGAACTAGAATTTGATTTAAGGTAGGCATATTTTGATTGGCATTGGCAATGCCATTCAAAATAGGAATATTTGGATTAATGTTGGGAATATTGTATGCCATTTGGCCCTAGGGTTGCATTGGTCATTAATAATCATATATTTAGCATAAGTTAGGGCTAGTCTATTAATGATCAAATCAGATCTTTTAAGAAACGTAAAAGTCATGTAATCTAAGGAATCTTTGTATATCTCTAAGGCTAGACCCTTATCAGGTCTATAAGGAGCTATGGTTCTACTAATTTTTTTTTGGAATCTAGCATTAAAGGCTCTTATGGGCTCATTTGAATCTATTTTGACTATGGTAGTATTTAGGAAGGTTAAGGAAACATTCATATACAACATCTTTGAAAGTAAATGGAAATAATCTCTATGTTACATCTTCATGCACAATGTTCAAAAGTCTTAAAGTATTTTTAAAGGATTAATGTGTTCTTCAATAGTTATAACACCATAAGACTAAAATTAGGTAAATACTTTTCAATATTATGAGGTATTTCATGTACCACACCTAGCACATTAATTGAAGAACCACCTAGCAAAACCATACCTTGATAGTGATTGAACATAGGAACACCCTAAATTGGTGAAGTTGGTTGAGACTTTGAAAGTCTATGTTTACCTTTATCTCATCTAGATATCCTATGGACCTCAATTAAATAAGGGGAACCCTTGTCTTTGAACATAACTTGGTCCTTATCCTTGGCAATTTTGGCTTGAGAGATTTGAACCTTGCTTAAAATACAATGTGTAAATCTTATTTTTATAAAAAATGATCATTAAACTTGCACATTAAGAAAATTTTGTACAAATATGTATAAATAAAGGCAAAAGACATCAATATTTAATTAAATTATCTCAAAGATGTGTCTAAACATGTAAATATGAATGATATTTACACATTTCAAGCTTAATTAAACTCAAATTTGTAGAGATCCAATCAATATTCAAATAAAACAACAATTACTAACCATAAACACCTTGGATTCATAGATCTTAAACTATCTTTAGCAAATTAAACAACAAACTTCAAAGAACATCTATCTTTGTATAAATAAGCGCAAAGACTGGTCTAAAAACATTAAGATCAATGATATTTACATAAATATGCTAAAATAAACACATATATGCAAAGAATACATCAATATTTTCATAATATTAACCAAAATTAGCAAAGATGTTGCAAATTTTCAAAGATTTAACTATCCCTCCTTCTAGCACCAATTTATCCCCTTATTGATGCACCTAAATTATCAACAGGTTCAAATAGTGTTTAAGAAACACTTACTCATTTTTAGATTCACAAAATCAATTGCATGAGTTTTTGGTTGTGATAATCATGTTATCCTTGGTGGAATAGAGGTACAATAGGTTGACTATTTAAAAATTTTATATTATTTGGTGGTTGGGAGCCATCATGGCTTAATAGTTAATATTTGATTTTGAAGATGATCTATTCTATTTAAAATGAATTATGCTTAAAACTAAGTCTAAATCTAAACTAATATTAATATTCATAATGAAACTGATCTAAGGTGAATTGATTAAAAAAAGAGTAAAAGGAAGGGTAGGACAGAAAAGAGAGGCATTATTGATCTTTGTTTCAAACATTATGACAAAGTTACACTTTCATCCTAACATGCATTTAACCAATGTGAAAAATGAAGTAGCATAATCTAAAATCCTATCATACATTACACAAATGTCTAAGGAAAGTATGAAAAGATTCAAATAAGAAGAAGATTTATTTTAAGAATTTTACCCCTATAAGCAAATAACATTAGACCAGATGCAAGAAGAGCAAAGAAAGTGAAGTAAACCTAATAACTTTTAACTAATTTATAATTATACCAAATTATCAACTATTCATTAAAATATGCACATTCAAAATTCATAAGAACCAATCAAATTTGAAGATGAGACTAGACAAATGAGAGAGAAACCATGATAGAAATTCACACAAGCAAATATGGACAAACTTTGTAGAATTCTTTTCTTATATTAATTTTCTCAAAAGTTACAAATATTTTTTTGGCTCTAAAAACCCTCCCCCTTTAAAATTGGCAATACCTATTTATATAGACAATTCATGAGGTCTGCTAGTTAGTAATGATAAATTACATTTGTACATGTATACAGGATGCCTATCCTTTCTGTTACATTCTAGAATAACTAAATTTTTCTAATATACTAACTTTTATCACTTGGATATTCACCCTTTGAGGAGATGAAAATCTCTCCTCATCTAAGTGGCATAATGGAATCACCTCTAAGCTTGTGGTCAGCCTTAGGAATGAGGTGAGTCTCTAGATAGGGCTAGCTCCCTTGATGTACCACTTAGGATTGAATCTACTACTAACTTATTGGGGTGAAAATAGAGAAAAAACCTAAAATTAAAGCTAATATAATGGACATGATACACCAAATTTACTGATGACTTCCAACCAATTGCATTCTACACTTGAGACCAAGAAACAAACTAAAATATACACTCCTTCAATCTTCATCTTCTCACATCAATGTTACATTATGAAGTCAAAGATGAATGTGCAAATCTAGGAGGACTAGACAAGAGGCCTTGAATGGAACCAATTAAAATAATAACTCACTCAACATTTGACATCTCTTAAAACACTTCACATGACCTACAACAAGAGTTTTCCAACTATAGACAAGGTGGAAGAATGAGACCACATGGTAGGAATTCATAGTCTTCACTGAACAAGATTCATCATTAAAATGGAACAAACTTATGAAAAATCATAAATATGTAACACTTAGTCATTTAATTGATAAAAAATTATACAAATCAGTAGGGCTTCACCATACTCAGGTGGAGCATCCATTACAATGCAAAAATAGTTAACTCTTATAGAGTTTGAGAAAGAGAGAGAGAGAGAAGAAGAGAAATTCAATGGCCACAAGGACACTTGTAAAGATGAAACAAGGATTTAATTATTAATTTGAGAAGGACATGGGATGAACCATGCAAGGTCATAAAGTACAAATGTCAATTCAAGTCATCAAAGTTATGTAAAGTGGCATAAAACTCCTCTTTTTATAGAGAAAAACTACCTTCATGATTGGGCATATTTTAACTTCACATAACTAATGAGTATTAAGTATAATGATTGAGATGGAAGGGAAGGCTGTCAAACATGCCTTTACATACATTAGTTGCATGCTCAATCTTTTGAAATCAACTAAAAGTGAGTCATCATCATTTATAGTCTAAAACAAACTCCTCTCATGCACCCTACACACTTGGCTTCCAAATTGACTTTAGTTTATCATTAAAATAAGTTATATGGAGTTAATTACAATTTTAAAGACCTTATATTTCTTTGGAAGCATCAGATAATCCTTAAAATTAATTCAAGTGAAACTTTTCACCCTCTCACTAGCTTGTCCATTAGGCTAGTTTTGACTGGCTAAGTTGAAACACCTATTTCAGGCACTTAAGATAAAAATTTAGGAATTAAAATTACATGGGGAGTTATTTTAAGTCTTAATATTTCCATCCATGTGATTTTAATCTCTTGTAACTTCTTACAACCTTCAAAACATACAAAATAGTGAGAAAAATATTCTTTCTACCCCCATACGTACAAATGTGTTCAAATAATCATGGTTTGAAGTATCTTGAGGGAGTCTTCTACAACCTTAAATCATCATACTAATCAAAATATCTCATTAAATTATCATTCCAACTCAATCTTCCCAAAGTGGCCCTAATCAGGGTTTAACAAGGGTTTTTTAATAATTTTGGGTCTTAAGCTTGGTTCATAAAGCTTAAACATCCAAGTTTCCAAAAAATTCCACAAAATTTGTTTTAATAGACCTTAATAACATTCCCAAACTTCTTGTACTCCCATGCAAAACAACTTGCCTTGTTGAGCTTGCTTTTCTAATTTGCATAGGTCTAAGTGGGTTATGGGATAAAAAATGACCTTATTTGGATTTAATTGCAATATAAAAGTGTGTAAATCTTTTATATTCCTATAAAATAATTTAAAAATTATTTTAAATGCACATTTCATCATAGAATGGTAAAGACCCTTTCATTTGGTCTTGGCCTAAGCCTTATTCCATAAGCTCGCCTGTAAATTTTGTGTATTAGATCATTATGATTGATTTAATTTAATAACACATGCATATAAACATCAGATATGAAATTAAAAAAATTATCTCATCAGTTTGAAATTCTAATTAGGTCTAAAAATGAAAGCGACTCCATGTTTGAGCCTCTAGGCATTACTATATCTACTAAGGCTGATTGCAACCTTAGATGTCCAGACCACCCTATTTGGTTTCACACCCTCATGATTAGTCTCCCATGTTTGTATAGGTGTATTTAAACATATAAAAACTTCACACAAGGTCCTCCAAGCCTCTCATTCATGTTTATTATCTCCTTTGTCAAGAATACAGGGTTTGTGCATGGGGAAAGTTCCCTCTATCTAAGACAAAATAGAGGGAACTTACCCTATTTTATAAATAAAATAAAATATATTATGATATTATCCAAATCACAAGGATTATTTTTACAAAATTTTACCCCTTGGTTTCAAGTCTAAACCCCCAAACCTCCTCAATTTCCAAGGTAGACTAGTTAGGCCAGGATTATGTGTGAACCTTCTCCAAATGAACTGTATGTGCATGATGATGATCTATTATTTGATTTATTTCAAATTAAAATAATAAAAATATTATATCATACTCATTATTAATACTTCTAAGGCTCCTTTCTCACCTAAAATCCTCTTAGCTCTCTCCATGTTTTGAATTCTTAAGCTTTGTTGGGTAAAATTTGATTGTACCCTATTTTGGACTGTGTTGACCTATAAAATCATACTTGTAGGTTAAATTTCATGATAAATAATTGTAAAATGGTTTTAATTCCTTTATTTAATCCTCAATAATTACTTATCAATTTTTGGGTCCATATTTATCTTGAGTTGATGTAATACTAACCCTAGATAGCAAGTTCCATCTCCCTTTCGGTCTCAATCATAGTCAACTAATTATAGGTGCATAGATTAGTGAAAATGAGGTCTAATTGATATTTATTAAGATTATTAAATATATTAAATAATATTTAAAATCATTTGGTATTATTTTCATATCTATATTTTCCCTATAGTAGCTAAACACCGTTAAGACATCAAACAAACACAACTCTATCTTCATACCCAGTTGACTGAGGCATATAAATTTAGAACCTTTATATAGGTGTGATAAATTTTTATATAAAATATTAATCTCATTATGTTCATGGATAATTTTCCTATTTTTATGTTTCATTATGTTACCCTTTCCAATCATTACACCTGTGCTTTTAACTCACTAGATTGAGTCCTTTTTAGAGGATTGAGAAACCCTGCTTGTAGGTCTCTATTAGGTGCATATATTAGCTTCAATGAGTTTGGTTATGATATTTGGATGACCTCTATTGAAACATTATCTATATATAATATATTATCATGCCTTGGGCCCACTTTTTATGAGCTAGGATACTACCAAAATTCTTCGATTGAGTTATTGCCTGTAGGTGGACTTTTAAGAACCTATACGTACTGAGAGTGGTCATATGGGAACATGACACCACTTATAAAATTATATGAATGGTCATTTATATCATTAATTCTATATAAATAATAAAAACCATTAAATCATGAAAACTTGGCCTATTTTTCCACATAAAGGAGTAAGAGATCTCTTTTGACTCAAGCCTATAGAGGATACTAATTATTTTTAGTGTCTCCATTGGTAAGTTTGAGCCATCAAATACCAGTCTCTATTGATCATATTTTATTCAAAAATGTCTTATATATTGTTTATGATAGGGATTTCAAATTACACCTAGATAGGTGTCCCAAATATCTATGGTATACATGCTAAAATACATCCAAAAAACTGTAGGACCTTTGTTCTATTTCTTTTGGGAAAAAAGGTCCCTAAACTTAATCATGAGTTTCAAACATGATTTCAAACCTTTCCTTTCCCAATTTTACACCATGAAAAAATTTTAATGTTCCAAAATATGTTAGGTATTGTAAATATCTTTATCATATTTTCAAATATCACATTCAAAACTTATATATCCTGAAGTAGTATATGTAGGTAGTCATTACTATGCATAGGCGATAAAATGAATTTGGGTAGTGTACAATATATCCATGTTTATGATCTTATATATCTTAATCAAGTATATAAATACATTATTCATTATAAAAAAACCTATAAATATTTCCAAAACCTTTTATACAATTTGGATTTGAACTTCATAGCACTTGTAGGTGCATATTCATGGTGATTATGTGAGGGTGTCTCATGTGACTGCTCAATCAATCTTCTTTAAAATCAATTTGAAAGTTTGATTCACCACTCTATGATTTTTGAGGACACACCAAGACCTAAAAACCTTTAATATACTCCCATGAACATGGCATAAATTTTTTAAACATATGATTTCCCAAGACTGACTGTGTGATAGTTTTAGGCTAGACTAGCTGTGTGGCATTCAATGACTATACTCTAATAGAGATATTTATTGGAGAAAGATATTTGAGGGTAAATTTAGTAAATATAACCATTATAAAATTTAAATAGGCCTATATAACCCCTTTAAACTATTGACAAAACATGAAAAACTAGGAGTGATGCAAAACTGCTTATCATCCCAATAAAGAGTAACCTACAAACTTGAGATGGTTTCCTCATAAAATAAACTTGATACCTGAAATAAATAATTTGAGACATAATGGGAAATATTAAACATAATTTTTGACCAATATTATCAATTTAAATGTATGAATTTTCTTAAACTAAGGTGAAACTCATGGGGGGCACATATTAGTAAGCAAATTTGGAAGCCCAACTTGTTAGTAATGGTTCATAAAGATAGGACCACTATTATTAAAAATATTTATATTAAAATTAACATATATAAGTTTATAATATTCTCCCAAGAGTTTTTTTCTTGAAACTCTATGAATTGTTTGTACCAAGTACAAACCTATAAGTCACTTCTATATGCCAAGAAGGGTAAAAAGAGAGGTGACCAGTTTTGGCCAAGAAATGACATCTCAAAATTAAAAAAAAATGTGTAATTTATCTTTTTGAAGATTAATATTCACATTTACACCTTTTAAAAGTGTCACACTTCCCAAGGAGGCTGTAAAAGTGACATTTTCTCACCCATTACCAATAAAACTACCTTTTCTCTTAACAACCTACCATATTTTTAGTTTTTTTAGTTATTTAAGACTTTTTTGGACACATGGTTCATGAAATAATCTATTTATAACTTCAAATTTCTCAATAAACCCATACAAAGCATTAAATGCACTATTTTTAACCCTTAAATGACCCAAAATGATAAATAGACCTAGAAACTAATTAACCAAAGCTAGTACAACATTAATTGACATCAAATGACCTATGAAAAATCTCATTACAATACATTATACTCATTTATATACCTAAAAATAATTTTTTTTACTAGGGATGCCCCAATTTGACCTAAGAGTCAAATTTGGTCAACACTAACCTATAAGCAATGTAATTTATAAGCTATACATGCCTTTACAAAAAGAGTATTCCATTTCAAAAATATACAATGCTAGTTACAAAAGAATATTCTTAATCAAACTAAATTTAGGACCCTAGTGTTGTTGCATCCTTCTACCTTCCTTGTAGGATATTTATTCTATAATTTTTCTCATTGATCAATTTGAGGTCAATAATGGGTCTCATGAATATCTCTCTTTCTTTATCTCCTAGGTTATTGAGGTCCTTTTTAGCTCTTTCCAAAGCTTGTTTGATGATTACAACATCTTCTATCTTTTATTTTGATGATAAAATTAGGCTCATGATCTTCTTGTTATTATCCCCTATTTTTCCTTATCCTTGATTCCTCACATCTACAATGAACTGAGTAGTTATGTGCTTGAATTCCTCATTAGTGATAAGGCCCAAATGACTAAGTGAGGTGGGGTATTTGATTAAGTTGTCCAACATGTGTAACCTTTTATATTCCTACTATTTTAGGCCCTATGAAATTTCCTCCATCTACTTGTACCATCTTCTTAGGGCTTTGATTTTATCCACCAATATAACCATATCCATATATAAATGGGCTAGGATGACTATCCCAAATTTAGGGACTTGATTCTTGGTCAAGGCTTTGATCAAGTCCTTCACTTAATAGTTTGAAGCCTTAAATTGGCCAACTTGGTATTTAGCCATGGAATTTTGCATACTCATTGCCTCTTGTTTGGTTCTGACTAACTTTAAGGAATTGAATAAGTCAATCATGGTATCTTTAAATAGATTGGATTTATCTTATTGGATTGAAAAGATGGTAGTCTCTTCTAAAATTTTTGTTGTTGCATCATGCCTTTGATGACAACCTATAATTTATTAGATTTTTCTTGATCTAGCTTCAATAGGTCTTCTTTATAAATAGGAACTTCACCATGCCTCTATCCTTCCACAGGATTCAGACTAGTGAATGGTTCTACTTTTTGAAAGGTGAATTCGTCTCTAGAAATCATGGCCTTGTTTTCTATCACTCTTTGTAAGCTGGTGATCTCTAGGTTAAATTGAACCCCTACTAATGATTAAGTCACTTTTGGATTGAGGGTTTCTATTTGTGATCCACCTGATGCTCCTGGGGCACCCATTATTTTCTTCCCTTCCCTTTGTAGAGCCACAATCCATGTCTTAATATCTTCATACATAGTGATGTTGATAGACTTTGTTATTACCCTAAGATGGTACAGAGTTGGGACTTTTTTCAAATTTGCCATAGTGTCCATGAATTTATTCAAATTGCTTACTAGTGGTCTACATTTTGGTTTTGGATTGAATTCTTCTTACATAGATGATAATTCTCTCTCAAGCTTGATTATGATCAATACAAGGTTGAATTAGGGCTTTAGTGCATGCTTGGGCTCTTTTGAAGGTATTTTTAGTAATTTAATGGTAGAAGCTAGTTCAAATGATGAGCTTTCTAGCATCCTTGTGGCATTTTCATGGCATTTTTCTCATCCATATTTAATAGGTGACTGTTACCTTTTAAAAATTCCCTCTTGATCTCATACCATTGGATCATCCTTACATAAATTAAGATAGACCATCAATATTAATCTGAGAACTTGAATTTTATTAGATGTTAACAATGTTACCCATGGTTATGACACTTTTCACATCTATTGACTAATTTTTGGTCCTTTAGGCTAAAAATGGGCACCCCTATTTGCAAAAAATCATTTAATTCTATATCTCTAGCCAGGTCCAATACTTAGGTTTTCTTTGGAAGAAGTGTTCTTTATCAAACCCAATAAATTTAAAATTATAATTCTTTCAGAGGGATTGTTTTGGTCTTTTGATAAGTGTTTATTCTTTCAATTTTTTTTTCTTCGAGTTTTTTTTTTAAGTGCCAAATTATTTCAGATAACTTGTCCAAGATAGATTTTTCAAAGGGTAACTTGCAACTTTTCTGAAGGAATTGTTTCGAATATTTTGTCTGAAATAATTTTCCTGAAGGGTATCTTTCTCACAAGAAATGGTCCACTTCAACTTTACTAAAGGGTATGTTTCAACTTTTCTGAAGGACATTTTTAGGCTAAGTGGACACTTTCAACTTTCTCAAAAGGGTCATTTTCAAGAAGGATGAAAGGTACTTTTCAAAAAGTCTGAAGGGCATTTCAACTTTCCCAAATAGCATTTTCTTTGGAAAGTAGACACTTACAAATATTTCAAAGGGGCACTTGCAAGAAACTAAAGGGTATGTTTCCTTTTGAAAAGGGTCTTTTTCACTTTTCCAAAAGACACTTTCATTTTTTTTGAAGGGTAGATGACAAATTTTTTGAAGGACATTTTCAAGTTAAGTGGACACTTTCAACTTTCTCGAAGGGACATTTTTCAAATCCTAAAATATTATTTCCATGGGGGAGTAGACTAGTTCAAAAATTCAAAGAGTATTTTAATTTTAGAAGAGACTTAAATTTTTTCTAAAGGGTCACTTTTAAGAAGCCGAAGGGTATTTTTCCTTTCAAAAAGGGTCTTTTTCACTTTTTTGATGGGTCATTTAAAAGAACCAAAAAGGTCTAAACAAATTGTCTAAGGAATTATTTTGGAAAACTTGAAAAGGTGCCAAAGTCTAATTCTTTTGTACATTTTTTCTGATACAAAGAAAACATGATTTCCTTTAGATTTTTTGTCTATGAAAATTATTTAAGGCATAAAGGACCAAGTAAAAAATCAAAAGAAAATAACAAAGGAAATAAAAGACTTGAATAATTTTTTTTGGTAAAAGTACTAAGATAAGAAATTTAAGGAAATAAATTTTTGAAGAAATACCTAAAAAGTGACAGCCTATATAACATCAATTTTAGACTATGAAAACTAGCCATTAGAGTTTAAAAGGAAAGACTCAGTGGGAACCTGAAGGCGAAGATGAGAGGTAGCAAGTGGCAATTGTAACTGAGGCATTTTGTTTTAGTTTTAAATTATTCAACTATAGATGATTCAATTTTAATTGAGATTTTGGTTTAGTTGTAACTCATTATAACTGATCCATTTGGTGGCATGACATAGCTCACCCACTTCTCACCAATGTAAATTTAATTGATCCTTTCAAGATGACACATGTCTTAGTGACCCTTGGACTTCCTTTGATTTATCTACCTCTTAAGGCTATATATATGCATCTTATTGGCTCATTTTCATAGCCTCCACTGGCTATGGTGAAATTCTAGCCAAAATTTTACTTGCAACACTCTTGAAGAAATAATATAAGTTTTTGTCACTCACATGTTGTACTATTGTGTATCAGTTTAAATCATGTTGTTCTTGTTTAGTGAGAGTTTATCTTTTCTAAATTTTTATCCTTGATTACCTACCAAATCTATAGAAAGAGTATTGTTATAGGTCCTTGTTAGTATTCCCTCTTAAGTACATAGACATTTTAGAAGTGGTTTAAGACTATATTCCTTCTTGGAATTGTCTGTTTCTCTCCTAGATGTTGAGTGCCTTCTTAAATCTAACATGTGAAACACTAATGTGACAATGCACAAAGAGTTATGGATTTTATGTGAAATAAACTTTGTTGGTCTTTAATTAGTGTATTTTTAGTCAAATTAGGAGGACATTATTCATTGGTGTATCACCATTTTTTTTCTTAGTTGTTTTCCTTATGCTTTTCATATATAATTGATAGATTAGAGAGAGCTTTAAAGGTGCATCAAGGGGAGCTAGCCCTTAATCTAGAGATTCATCTCATTGAATTTTTCACCCACAAAAAGAGAGATGATTCCATTTTTCTATTTGGATGAGGAGAATTGGGCATCTCCTCAAGGGTATAAATACAAGCATCAATAGTTTTTGGCACACCTAGTGGGACCTCTGAGTCCTACAAGATTGTTTAATATTGGTGTTGGTCTTAACATTGTGGATGAGAAAGAAACATCTACATTCAGTACCTAGAAAATACATTAAATAATTTAGTTATTTAGTTGATGATCAATCCTTTTTTCCATGCCAAAGGTTACCATTAGGTATATTTATAAAGGTGTACCCTTTGAGTTTGTGGAATTACCTCCATATTCCACCAAAAGGTTTAGGTTTGTCAATACTCATCTTTATAAAAGATATTTTATGTGTAAAGCTTCTAATTTTGTGTTACATTCCATTCCTAATACCTATAGTGATATTTAAAAGTGAATATAAGATAAATTTTTGTGCCTTTCACAGGGGCATCTCCCTTGCATCTCACCCAATATGATCAGATTCCATAAGTTACTCTCAAAAGCATCCCATATTTTAGTGGATATGGTCTAATTAATGATATTGAGAACATCAAGAATATATAAAACTTTTTTAATATCCACAATATTACCAAATAAAATGTAGCCATTAGGTTTTTAGCCTTATATTTCAAAGGAAAAGTCTTGGACTGGTATGGGACCCTACCTGTAAATTCTATTGGCTCATGGGATGAGTTGGGGACTCTATTGACTGATAAGTTTAGGGAGAAGAGTGATCACCTATCTTTAGCTGATGAATTGACCACAATAAATAGAGCACCACATGAATTCATGAAATATTTTAATACTAGGTTCCAAAAACTTGAGATATAACCCTAATTCTTGTGAGGCCAACTGTAAACTATGCATTTTTGTACTACTTTAAAGCATTGAATAGTGACATCACCATGATGATTCAATATATGGGTGGAAAGACACTACCTTAAACCTATGAAATAGAAATAAATGTTGAGAATTATCTTGTTCAATTAGGAAAGATAGCTCCTATACCTCCGATGTGACTATTCCTTGATTTGCATTCTCCTAGTCAAAGTGCATTGCCCACTTTAGCTTCTTTGCCTGGTTAAGAAAAATATTCCATTTTCCCTACCAATGAAATCCATGAAGTTAAAATCCTACTTCAAAGTGTTAAAAATGATTTAGTTTCCCTTAAAATAAAATATGCTTAATTTTATAGACCATATCAATCCTATAATCAATTTGGACAAATAAATAGACCCCTTTTTCAGGGAAATAATTAGGGACAAGGCCAAGTTACCCATGTCAAGCCTTATAAAAGCTATAACCCTAGTGATCCTTCATCCTCAAAAGCCCTTTATCCACTCAGAACAATTTGGTCTAAGAACAACCCAACTATCTATCTTTTGAAAATGGTCAAGAACAAGTTGCTTATGCAAATGAAATGCACAATCAAGGTATGGTAATGCAAGGTAGTCAATCTTTCCAAGATTAAAATATTGAAGGATCCATGCAAGGTGGGGAATAAAATGGAAAACCTAAGACTGATTCTACCATCATAAATAATTTATAGGGTGAGTTTTGTGCCATTAATTTCTTGGTAAATATAAACAATCAGAATATTAGTGTTGCCTACAATACTAGGTCTAAAAGGAGGGCTATCAATGAAGCTCAAGGAGATAATCAAGACCTATTATGACTCCTAAATCATCTATTATGGTAATTGGGTCTAACAAAGCTCCTAAAATACACTAAAATTAGAGAATTCCAAATTTTAGGATAGCTGCTACAACTCTACCTCCACAAGCTACATCACAAAGTGAAAATGTTCATAAAGAGAACCCCAAGGTGAGTAATCCTTCCATAAATGTGGTAGGCCAGATGAATAATATGCATATGAATATTTAATTGTGGGATTATCTTACATTAATAGTTTATAAACATATACTTTAAAAGGAATTGCATGGATTAGGCAAATAGGTTGGCCCATCTAGAAATGACAATACCATTCTAGTAAATGGAACTCAATCTATGGATGGTCAAGTGAAAAAAGATGATAAGACTCATTTTTACCTATATATTAATATTTATGATTTTTTGGTTCATAATTTAATTACTGATGGTGGAAAGAGAACATTAGTTATGCCAAAATGTATAGCAGATAAGCTAAGGCTCAAGTATGAGCCAATGACTAAAGGAGTTTTACAATCAGATGGATCACCAACCAAGACCTTGGGGGTAGTGAAAGGTTTCAATTTGACCCTTCATGCTTTTCCTAAATTTTTAATTCCCCATGACATGGTAGTAGTAGATTTACCTCCCTATTTTTCTCTTTGCTTGTCAAGGGACTTTACATCCAAGATAGTTGGATATTTGGTAGCTAATTAGTCTTACATGGTATTTAAGACAAAATATGGCACCAAGGTGAAGATTGAGTAATAACATATTCATAGATATCACTTATAACCATACTAAACTAAGGTATAAAATTTTAACTATGCTATCATTGATGAAAAATAGATTCATATTGACCAATCTCCATCATCTTCCCTTGAAGGAGTTTCTGATTTGTTCCTAGATGAGTGGGGAAATGACAATTATGGGCATGATCCTTACAAGTTTATTGAATAATCTAGTCTTGGAGTTTATTATATGCATGACAAGGGATATTTCATGCCTAATTTGATGAATCCAAGTCATGATGTGAATGGATTATGGTAGCTTTTCTTTGATGGCTCTAGAAGTGAGATGGTGTAGGTGGTGGAGCTATGTTGGCTTCACCTTCAAAGGAAAGGTATTTTTAGCCTTCATATTTCAATTATCATGCACCTGTAATGTATCAAAGTATGAGGCCCTCATTCATGTCCTTGAATGGGTAAGGAAAAGAGGTGTTAAGGAATTTCAAGTGTTTGGTGATAATGAACTTGTTGTGAATCAAGTTAGAGGGTAAAATTTGACCAAGAACTCCTTGCTCAAATCCTATAAGCATCAAGTTTGGGACCTTGTAGAATATTTGATGGTTTTTAACATTAGATCTATTCCAATGGAAGATAATAATCATGTTGATAGGTTGGCATTTTTTATTGTTTAATTTGATGTTCCAAATGGCATAAAGGAAGACAAAAACTAGCCCCATCTAAAGGTGATTGTGAGACCATCCATGCTAGATAATGTCACTAATTAGAAAGTATTTGATAGTGACTAACAAATAGAACTTTTTATAAAATAAGAGGCTAAATTTTCTTCCAAGAATCAGTCTAAACTACAGTAACAATGTGGAGGAAAGATTGTCCAACTGAAGTCTAACAAGCTCCCCAAAGGCTTAATGACTCTTGAAAGCATATTCAATGAAGATGACCAACTCAAGAAGGATAAGGTAAGCATGTCAACCAAGAAAGAGAAATATGAAAGGGTATAAATATTTAAAGATAGTATACTTATAGTTGGGAAGGTATGGACTAGTCAATAAAAACATGATTTCATTAAATTATGCAAGGAGTTTAGTGATATTTTTGCATGGGAGTATAGTGATTTGAAGGGTTTTGACCCAAGATTGGCTCAACACACCATAGATATAGATGAAAATGCCAACCCCATCAAGCAAATGCAAATGGAAATCAATCCCAAGATTGAGCCTCTCATGAGGAAAGAACTCACCAAACTGATTGAGTCCAAGATCATGTTTCCCATCAAGCATTCTTCTTGGTTGGCCAACTTAGTCCCTATTAGAAAGAAGAATCGAGAGATCAGATTATGTGTAGACTTTAGGGATTTCAATAGAGTCTCTTTGAGAGACCATTATCCCCTCCCTTCCATGAAATAAATTCTTTAAGTGGTGGTAGGTAGTGAGAGGTTTTCCCTCTTAGATGGTTACTTTAGGTACAATTTGATTTTGGTGAAAGAAAGTGACCAGTACAAAACAAACTTCACCACCAAATAGGGCACATATGACTATAGGAAGATGCCATTTGGATTTTCAAATGTTGGATCTACTTTTCAATGTGTGATGGATATGGATTTTCAAGGATTAATCAATGACATTGTATTGGTATATCTTGGTGATGTGATAGTTTTCTCTAAGGAGGAAAAAGATCATTTGAATAACCTAAAATAGATTTTTGAGAGGTGTAGAGAGTTTGGAATATATCTAAACCCAAAAAAGTGTGTGTTTGTTGTTCATGAAGGAAAACTCTTAGGCCACATTATTTATAAGAAAGGTCTGTCTATCAATATTGAAAGGGTAAGTGTTATCTTAGCATTATCTTTGACTAAGCATAAAAAGGGTTTGCAAAGATTATTTGGTAGGATAAATTTCATTAGAAGGTTTATTCCTAATTTTACTAACCTAGTCAATCCCTTGACCTTCAGGTTAAGGAAGGGTGAGATATTCACCTAGATAGAAAGGAGGAAATAAAGTTTTGAGGAGATCAAGTAAGCCATTACCCAACCTCCTACTCTTGTAAGTCCAAACTTCTCCAAGTAATTCTATTTGTAAACTTTTGGGAATGAAGAGGTAATCTCTACACTACTTACTCAAGCTAATGTTGAAAATTTTGAATAGCCTAGTTCCTTATTTAGTCAAGGTTTGGAAGGATATGGGATAAGGTACACATATGTTGAGAAATAAGTGCTTTCAGTTATAAAGAGTTTTTAAAAAATTAGGCATATGTTTTCTAATAACAATATTCAAATTTTTGTGCCTCATCCTAATGTGAAATACTTTCTATTGAGTAGAGATTTGAATGAGAAAAGGGCAGGTTGGATCACCAAATTGATGGAGTATGATGTGGAGATCAAAAGGACCAAGATAGTGAAGGGAAAAGGATTATGTGAGCATCTTGCTTCAGAATTGAAAGAGCAAAGGGAGGTTGTTTTGGCACTCTATGATAACCATCCACTATTTTTACCTTCAGTCATGAGGAGTTGGATGCAAGACATGATTCATTTACTTCAAACCATTGAGTGTCTCCAAGATCTTGATAGGGCCAAGAGAAGGTACTTTAGGATGCAATCCATTACTTATGTACTTGTTGATGGAGTGTTATTTATAAATGAATTTTTAGGTGTGTTATTGAGATGTATTGATTTGGATTATATTTACAAAGTGTTTCATGAGTTTCATGATGGACTAGCTGGTGGTCACTTTACTCCAAGAAACATAATTACTAAGATTATGAGAGTTGGTTACTTTTAGCCTAGCTTGTTTAAGGACACTCATGCTTAGGTAAGGAAATGCCAAAAGTGTGCTCTTTTTGATGGAAAATAAAATATATTTACCTTCCCTCTTCATCCAATCCAAGTTGAGAAACCCTTCATGTAATGGGGTTTGGATTTTATAGGTCTGATCAATCCTCCTTCTAATGCTGGTCATAAGTGGGTGTTGATAGCAACTGATTATTTTAAAAGATGGGTGGAAGATGTAGCTCTTAAGGAGGAAAATGAAAACTCAGTCTTTGACTTCTATTAAGGTATAGTAACTAGGTTTATAGCTCCTTTAATAATCATTTTAGATAATGTGTTAGCCTTCTTAGAAATAAGGACAAGTGAATGGGCTTTGAAACATGGAATCTATCTTTGCACCTCCTCCAACTACTATCCTTAGGGAAATGGACTAGCTGAGTTCAAAACTAAGAATTTGATTAGGATCATAAATAAGACTATGGATGAGAATCAAAGGACTTGGAACACCAAGTTGAAGATAGCTCTTTGGGTTGATAGGATCACCCCAAAGAGAGTAATTAAGAACTCACCATAGACACTTGTGTATGGAAGGGAAGATAGGTTTCTTATCTCACTTGAGTTACCAGATTTAAACCTCACTTATCAGCTATAATTGATGGAGAATGAGAGCATGGAAGTAAGGTTTTGTGAGTTCATAGAGCTTGAGGAGACAAGATATCAAGCTATGCAAATCATGAAAACTCACCAAGAGTAAACAAAGAAGTATTTTGACAAGAAGTCCATGCCAAGGATTTTCAAAGAATTAGACATTGTCTTAAATTGGGATGAAGATAGGTCCAAGCCTAGAAAGCACAAATTTTTTGATTCTTTGTGGAGTGGCCCATATGTGATCATATAATACAAACAACACAATGCTTTCTAGCTCTCAAAGTTGGATGGAGAAGAGCTACATATCCTAGTCAATGGGATATATCTTAAGTATTGTTACTGAAGTTATTTTTATTTTGTATATAGTTTCCTATTTTCCTTGCATTCCCTAAGTGCTAATGCACATGTGTGATTTTCACTTTGTCTTGTTTTTTTTTTCTTGGTCTTGATGTTGTTGTGTGTTGTGTTTCCTTGTGTTTTATTTTGGCATAATCCTAGTTAGTCATCTTCAAGAATCCATTAACTCCATTGGCCCTGAGTTGGATAAGGCTACTTGGATGGTTAGTATAGGAGGCATACTACCCCTATGACTCACCATTTTATTGACCAAATTTTGGTCCTTTAGGCCAAAATTGGACACCCCTATTTGCAAAATATTATCTAAGTCTATATCTTTGGCTAGGTCTAGTAATTAGTTTTTCTTTAGAAGAAGTGTTCTTTGTTAAGCCTAACAAATGTATAAGTTTAATTATTTTAGAAGGATTATTTTGGTCTTTTGTTAAGTGTTTATTCTTTTGGGTTTTTGTTTAAATGCCAAATTCTTTTAGAAAATTTATCTGAGATAGATTTTTCAAAGGGCAACTTGCAACTTTTTTGAAGGAATAGTTTTAGACATTTTGTCCAAAAAAACTTTCTTGAAGGGTATCTTTCTCGCAAGAAATGGTCCACTTCAAATTTTTCAAAGGGTATGTTTCAAAATTTTTGAAGGACTTTTTCAGGCTAAGTGGACACTTTCAACTTTCTTGAAGGGTCATTTACAAGAAGGATGAAAGGTTGTTTTCAAAAAGTCTGAAGGGCATTTCAACATTCTCAAAGGGTATTTTCTTTGGAAAGTGGACACTTAAAAATATTTATAAGGGGCACTTGTAAGAAGATGAAGGGTATGTTTCCTTTTAAAAATGGTCTTTTTCACTTTTCCAAAGAATACTTTCATTTTTGCTGAAGGGTAGATGACAACTTTTCCAAATGACTTTTTCAGGCTAAGTGGACACTTTCAACTTTCCCGAAAGGAATTTCAACTTTCCCAATGGGATGTTTTCAAAATCCTAAAAGATTGTTTCTATGGGGGAGTGGACCATTTCAAAAATATGAAGGGTATTTTCCTTTTGAAAGAGACACAATTTTTCTAAAGGGTCACTTGTAAGAAGTTGAAGTGTGTGTTTCCTTTCAAAAAGGGTCTTTTTCACTTTTCTGAAGGGTCATTTCAAAGAACCAAAAATGGCCAAACAAATTGTCTAAGGAATTATTTTAGAAAACTTGAAAAGGTGCCAAAGTCAAATTCTTTTAGCCATTTTTTTTAATACAAAGAAAACATGTTTTCCTTCAGATTTTTTATTTTTGGAAATTGTTTAAGGCATAAAGGACCAAGCTAAAATCCAAAATAAAGGAATAAAGAAAACAAAAGACCTGAATAAATTCTTTTGATAAAAGTGCCAAGATAAGAAGTCTAAGGAAATAAAAGTTTGAATAAATACCTGAAAGGTGATGGCCCATAGAACATCAATTTTAGACTATGAAAACTAGTCGTTGGAGTTTAAAAGGAAATACTTGACTCGAACCTACAAGCGAAGATGAGAGGTAACAAGTGGAATTATAACTAAGGAATTTTGTTTTAGTTGTAACTTATTTAGATATATATAATTCAACTGTAAATAAGGCTTTGGTTTAGTTGTAACTCATTATAACTGATCTATTTAGTGACATGGCATAGCTCACCCACTTCTCTCTCATGAAAATGTAACTGATCCTTTCAAGATGACACATGTCTCAGTGACCCTTGGACTTCCTTTGATTTATCTACCTCTCAAGGCTATATATATGCATCCTCTTGGCTCATTTTTTTAGCCTCTACTAGTTATGGTGAAACTCTAGTTAGATTTGTATTTACAAAACTCTTGAATAAATATTACAATTTTTTGCCACTCACATGCTATATTATTGTGTATCGGTTCAAATCATGTTGTTTTAATTTAGTGAGAGTTTATATTTCTTAACTTGTTATCCTTGATTACCTACCAAATGTATAGAAAGATTATTATTACAGGTCCTTGTTAGTATTCCTTATTAAGTATATAGACATTTTAGAAGTGGTTTAAGACTATATTCCTTCTTGGAATTATATGTCTCTCTCCTAGATGTCAACTACCTTCTTGAATATAACATGTGCAAAAATGATGTGAAAATGCACAAAGAGTTGTGGGTTTTATGTGAAAAATGCTTTGTTGGTCTTTAAGTAGTGTATTTTTTGTCAAATTGGGAGGACATTATTCATTCGTGCATCATTATTTTGTTTTCTTAGTTGTTTTCCTTACACTTTTCATATATAATTGATAGATTAGAGAGATCTTTAAAGGTGCATCAAGGGAAGCTATCTCCTAATCTAGAGATTCATCTCAATGAAATTGTCACCCACAGCATAAGAGATGATTCCATTTTGCCATTTGGATGAGGAGAAATAAGCATCTCCTCAAGGGTGAAAATCCAAACGTCAACAACTTCCACATTCCCTCTAAGATTTGTTGAATTTTCAACATTGATCTCACACCATTGATATCATTTACATAGATCAATCACACTCCATCGATCTTGATCTAATTAATTATGCCTCCTACTTTATAGACTATTGATCAAAATGTGTATGCTCATCTATGTACCATAAATATTTGAAAGATGCTTGAGATTTAATTTATGGATCATGGCTATGACACATGTCATCTCCACATTCATTCTTAGGGTTTTTTACTTTTCAACATTAATCACACATTGTCAGATCTCTATTGGTCATATCAACATGTTCCATTAGATCTTGATATAAAATGTCAAATTCCATTGGTTTTTAAGTGTTCTTTGGCTATTAGTTTTACATTTATCACCCTCTCACTTATCTTGAGGCTCCATTGAAGTCTTGACTCAACATGTGTCATTAAATCAATCTTGCCTAAGCAAACATGTACTGTTAATCTTTAGAAGATGTTAAAAATTTAGCTTAGTGTCAAGGATTTATCTTTAATCTTGCATCATTATATCTCAATCACATAAAAAACATAGATCATTAATCCTATAGAGGAAAATGATATTTAAGATAGGCTTGGGAAAATAAAGAACTTAGCATAAAGTTTTTATACTATGGTTTGATTTCATGTTAATAAGCATGGGTAAGACCTTAGGATAAAAAATTTAAGCTAAGTTTTAAACATGATAAAGGGGACCCTACACATAATAAAATACATGGCATAAAGTCTTAGGACAAGGTTTTTAGCTAAAATCTAACACATAACAAAAGGACCTGGTGGTTAGTTAGACCATGTGGAAATAAAAGGGACCAAGGGGGGCTCAAGATATAAAGGGACCAAATATAAAAATTTTAGACTAAGGTTTGGTCATGTTAATAAACATGACTAAACCTTGGTATAAAAATTGAACTAAGTCCATGGCATGATAAATCATTCCTACATAAAATGTTCCCACCAAATTTTAATTTGATTTAAAGGTACTTGAGCTAGGGTAATTTTAATGAGGGTTTCAACATGATTTCAATTTGATTTTCAATAGATCAAAGGCTAGTAAAAGGCAAAAAGGATATAAAAATCATGAAACCTTGTCATTACCCATTCTAAATTACTTCATTGGAGATGTAACCTGAAACATAAAGATTTAATGTTAGCACTTTAGGCAAGATTAAATAAGAATTATGAATAAATATGATAGCCAAATTAGGTGTGAATAATATACAAATGAAAATGATGTGAAAACATGTTAGTGGTACTTTGATCAAGTGAATTTTAAATTTTAAGTTACAAATTTATACAATGTAAGATAAGGGTCCCTATTTTTCATAAATGGGGGTATGTTGACCTCAACAGTCACACCTTATTTTAGTGTATATTATATACAAGACACTAGCATTGAGATAAGACAATACCATCAATGAAACGATCCCAATTTGATGTAAGTATCTAAAGAGCCAAAGGCACCAAATCCAAAATTTGATGATTGATCTAGAATCTAATTTATGCATGCTTCTTGCTTGTACTAGATACAACACTGTATTATCATTTAATATCTAAATAATTTTTCTTATGTCATTTATATATCTATCATAGTTTTAATTTACATTAATATCCTATCTAAGTTTAACAAATTTAGTATATGGTATATTTGAGTTCACCACATTAGTTGGCCTATTGTATATTTTATACTCACCCTTGTGCCATATAATTTGTATATTATTAACTCTAGCCACTAAATAAGATCCTTATCTATATTAGGGTTAAAATTTTTGTGAACCTAATATTTTAACATCATTATTACATTAAAATTCTCTTGTAGATACTTATCTCTTCCCTTGTTTTAATCATTGTGTTCATTATATCTTTTATCATGTATGACATTGATTACTATGATGATTATCACTATGAAACCCTTCAATAATCTCTCCAATCATGGATTAAAACCCATTACTATTTCATTCCTCCAAGTTTTAAAGTAAATAATATAAATTACTTGAATGGTGGCAGCTAATATCCCTGTAATTAGGTCTGTGTTCCCATCCTTTCAAGACATTATGTGATCCATCCCAAGGAGGATCCAAATCATATTTCATTTCCTTGTATACCAAAATTTATCCTTCATGGAGATAAGGTACTTACATTTGGTCATGATAATTTATATCAACTCCATAAGGAAATCATGGAGGATTTGAAAAACATTAATAAAGGGGATATTACTTTAGGTTCATTGATTAAAACCCCTCATATTCCTACATTTATGAATAATATTCCCCTTATTAAGAGTAAAGTCCTTTTTGTCCTTCATTTAATATTTAAATTTATCAAAAGGTTAATGAAGAAATCATAGAATCTATACCAAGTCATATTAAGCCATCAATAAAAAGTAAGCATCCTACACCTACAGAACATTACAAACATTAAATTCTATAACTTTAAAATATGACAATGGTAAATGAATCATGTTCTTTAGATACATCAAAATACTCAAGTAAAATATTGAATAATTTTGGCCTTTGATATTTACTTATATATGGGTATCAAGGACAAGGATTGGGAAAACTTGAATAAGGTATAACCCATCCTACAACTCTTAGGTGGAATCCAAATTGACAAGGCTTTGGGTATTCATAAAAAATTGTAAATAACCAATAGCCTATCACCAAATAAAATATTTAGGTACACATGCATTAAAAAATTAGGAATCATCACAAGGGGAACAAATGTTAAAAAAATTCCAAGAAAATCAAATAGTCAACCTCATTTTGGTGATCCATCCTCATGGCATGATAAAATTAGATAAAAAATTAGATAAAGGGAAAGGTAAAATAACTAAAATTAATGAGAATAACACATTGGATCAATTGGATAAGGACTGATTTCCATTAAGTCATTGCCATTATTCAGAGTCTTATCAAAAGGCTTCATGACAAATTTTACAAACCACAACACAATATGATAACATATATACTATTTTTTTCATGTTATTTGAGTATAACATGATTTATTTACCTTTTACTTAGAACATATTAGGTATTTACCATATTCTTCAAGAAGGATTTATTTATTGTAATTACCATCAAACCACATGTCATAAAACAAGTCATTATGGGGATTTGAAGGTCAAAATTCAAGAGCACAAGAGTATGATAAAAATAAACTTTTTATCCCCACAACAAAGAAATTCCAATATTTCATAGCTTCCCAAAGAAGTCCAACCTTCAAATACACATACAGGTGGACACATAATTATTTATACAAATATTGATGGGTTATGTTGTACCCATATTCCAATTAGCATAAAATGGGACTCATTTTATAGTAGGATATTTTTTAAACATATGGGACATCATAAAAATAAACTAAATAAATATCCATTAAATCAAGACACCCTTGGATATATACTCTTACCTATAACATGCAAATTAAAGATTGTATATTAGATTATAATAGTAATAAATATAAAGCTCAATTTCACCTTGCATCTAGGTTGGTCTTGGTTGGTTGATATGGAAGCAAATATTGATATGAAAAATAGGTGTATTACATTTAAATTTCAAGATAGAAAAATAAGTGTTGCATTTCATGGGTACAGTGATACATTTATGATAACAACATATGTAATATGTTTAAAAAAATTCATCACAATATGTGCCATGATAAGTCATAAAACATGATATCATATGAATAACCAAATCAAATTACCAGATAGTCTTTCGCATTCATATTAGGAAAATGGTTAGTTATTTAGATTCAAATTAAGTAAATGGATATTTTTTATATTTTCCAAAATTTATTTCAAAATTACCAAAAAAATAAAAAAAAACATTCAAATATCCAAAAACACTTTCGGTACCTACATGTTTTATTGGCTCCTTGGCATCTATGTGTTAGTCCCATGTTGAGTAATAACATGTCATTTACTCCTACATACACATACATAGTCATCAACACATACATGATACACTTATGGGTGTTGGGCCTTCCCTCTATTCACACCATCAAGATGTTGGGGGAATCCATCTTCTATGATCTTGATATACATAGGTTATTTGATTTAATGATCACTCTACACTATCATGTTTGAGATTACATATATACTTACACATATATGATTATACATTACATAAAGTACTTGATATTCTATGTAATTAACATTTTTTTCTAACACATTCGATCCATGAGCCACTATGACATGTTTATGTTGGTTGATTATGCTTTTATTTTACACACTTCCTTAAATTTTCACCTTGTTATTATTTTAATTTTTTGAGCATACAAATATTCTCCATTATATGTGGCCCTTGTGTATATGATTTTTTAGGTATTGTATGAGCTTTAACATATATTTAATTCATGAAAACCAAAATATATCCAAACACAATCATTTCAATTAGAGAATATATTTAACACACAATATATTCTTTCTCACACTTTTAATATTACACACTCTTATAAATACCCATTACTTAATAACCATATATTTAGGTAAGAGATAACATATATTAGGGATTTAACATCCCGTGATTCTATCCTAAAATCATGTGGTTGTTGAAATAATAATAATAATAATAATAATAATATATTATAACTTCAATTCATAATATATTATACTAACCAAATATACATTATTGTTTTATAACAATAATATTACTAATGATATTACCATACTTAATCATATGGTAACTCATAAATAGTAAGTATTATTTACCATACCATAAATAACAAACTACTAATTTACCCAATACAAATACTAATCCCCACCATTTCCCCCCTTAGTTTTTACATGGTAAAACATATTCTATTCTCCAATTTTAGCGTGCCACCTCTGTATGCTCATGATTTTCTCTTCAACTATGAAATATTGAGCTTGCACAAAAATCCAACACATTATATTCTTACAAGTGGATTTTATGGATGGATACAACCACCCCCTAGGCATGAACAAAGACCTAGGCTTCTATTCATCCTCCACACTTGTCCTCTGATGGTTTTATCTAGCTTCAACCAAAAATCTTACCTAATTAGTTTTGTAGGTGGACCAATAACCTTTCACAAATGGTTTTGTAGGTTCACCAATAACATTACACAAAATGGCTTCTTAGGTTCACCAAAAACCTTACACAAATGGTTTTTCACAAGTTTACCAATAAAATTTACATCATGATTGCTCTAATACATTTTGATCAACATTCTACAATGCTTCTACAAAAGGGGTTACATGTGGAATACTCACTAGTGAACGTGAATTTACTACACCTATTCTTATTTTTCACACCACACAACTAAAAAACAAGTCATAATAATAGAAGTGACACCCCATCATTGATGATTGATGAGAGGTCACTGAAATGCCTCTTTCTTTCATTGCCTCTGGCCTCCTTCTTAGGAAGTTGCTTACTCAACCAATTAATATTTTAAGCACAATTGGTTCCACATTGGGTGTACTTCTCCACTAAATGTGAAATAATACATAGGACATTGAGATCACCCAAAAATGTATCCTTTTATAATTTTGAATTTTAACATTGATGACTCAACTACTGGATCAAAAAAATTTAACTCATAACTCATTCTTTATTTTGATAATAGACCCAAATAAATGACTATGATAATGATGAATTTTTGACTTAAATACTTTGTTATATTTAACAATTTCAAATTAATAAAGGAAAATTAATTTTTAAATATTCTAATCAATAACTTGAAAATAGTTTTTAGGCACTATAAAATAAATTATAACAATAATGAATAATATATTATTCAAAAAACCACTAAATTTATAAAACTAAATGAAGACATATAAAACTATTACATTGACTTGAAATTATGGACTTTGGACAGATGAAAAATTAAAAATAAACTAAATTTGACTATACATTATAATTAAAGGCTGAGAACTCATGAAAATATGATCTCTTGAAATATTTTTGAATTAAAGTATAATTTGAAGAGCTTACATGACTCAAATGATGGTGGATGTCTTTTTTAAACTTATAACAAAAATAAGACTCTAATAACTTCTCTAGTTGTATTTCACCAAATTTGATAGAGTTGATGAATCTTGATAAGTGTGGAAGATATATTTCACTTTTCCAATGTGTTAAGTATACATGAATTTATAAAAAAAATATGTAATTCAATAATTATCTCAAATAAAAAATGTAGATATGCACTTGTGAAACTACTCATATGATTCTATAAAATGGATCAAGGGATGAATAGGAAATTTTATTTGTCAAGAGAATACAAGTGAATTTGTAGTAAAATGATATATTAAGAATGTATTTTTCAATCTGCTACTTCACTATGATGAAACTATGTATTTTTCTTGTCTAATATTGATGATATCAAGTCAAAAATACACAATCTAGAAACAATGACATCTTTACAAGATAAGAGGTGTCTACGAGGAGAATGGAGCAGATGTGTCGAGGTGGATTGATGTGAAGGTAACTAATTTCATGATGCATGAGATGAATTTATCCAATACTAATTAGGAATTCAAAAATATGGGATGATGTTGAAAACTATTTAAATAATATAGGTCAATATGGGCAACAAGTCCAATCAATGTAATGCACCAATATCATAATGCAATGTAAAAGTAGTTCTGAATACTGATCTCACTAAAACCTTTCAAAGTTTGATATATAAGATAGTAATAAATGAATACTTTTGAAGTCTATATTTTGACACTCAAATGAAGACTATAATGAAGAGATTAACTATACAAATGAAGACTGTGGGTAGGTATTGATAAAACATTGAACTAGAACCAAACAAGTATATTCTTCTCAAAGAAGCATATGAATTCCTCTGCTAACTCTCTTAACTAGATCCCCCTTTATCTGATACCATTTTTAGTTATTTTAATATCTTTAAACAAAATCATGCTTACATAATAGAGCCAAACTCACAATCATTTCAATCATAGAATATATCAAACACACAATATAATATTTCTCCCACTTTGAATATTACAGTCTTACAAATACATGTAGGTATAGATCCAAATATATAGGCAAGATATATCCTATAATTAGGGAGTCAACTTCCCATATTCTATCTTATAATAATGTGGTTGTTTAACCCATAATAAAATTGATATATTATAACTTCTATTTTTAATATATTATACTAACTGAATATACATTATTATTTTATAACAATAATATTATTAACTATATTACCATATTTACCCATAAGATAACTTAAAAACATTAAGTATTATTTACCATACCTTAAATAACAAACTAATAATTTATTTAAATACTAATCCCCAACATGATTTCCTTCTTGGACATTTGAATCTGTCATTGCATTCTTGGACATTTTAATATGTCATTCCTTTATTTTATGGACATTTAAATAAGTCATGCCCATTTGATTTCATGGCATTTGAACATGCCCCTTATTTGTAGTCTCCTTGGACCATTATCTTTTGACTTAATTTTTAGTTATCTTTTGTGTGTGCTTATTTTCTTGTTGATCTTGTACTTTTACTATTTAGATGTTTCCATGATCTTTATCATGCATCTTAGGCCTACATGTGATCACATTGGTTCTAAGAACTTCAATGTTACATCTACCTAGATATATTTCCTTATATTATACATGGTTACATTTTTATATTTAAAATTTTCTACCCTTTTGAGGTGAGCTAACTAATAGGTACTATTTTTCCATCACCTCAAAGGGGATGGGGCATATTAGTGGGGTCATGTCATGGTGACATGGATTCCACATTTTTAACAATTTCTAGATTATAGTGAGGGCATGATTGGGAAGCATGTTTTCCATGATCACATAGTATATGGTACTTACACCAATTTGTAAAATTAGTGGGGAGTATGTCATGATGACATGGTTTCCACTTAGTCACAGTTTTAGATTTAGTGGGGGCATGCTTTGGAAGCATGTTCTATACATTCATTTAGTATGGTACTTATAATCCATAGATTTGATGGGGTCATGATTTGAAATCATGTTCTCTACACCTACTCAGCTTTTATCATCTCCAATTTTTAGTGAAGCCATGTTTTGGAAACATGTCATCCACATTGTTACTTATATCAGTTTTATTATTCTCCATACATAGTGGGTACATGTTTTGGAAGCATGTCTTCCACACTTATATAGTTTTATGTATTGATCAAAGCACATAGTTATATGATTCTTCATACAAATTTATGGAAAAAATTTATACATGGTACCATTTTTACACACACTTTTATAATGAGACAAATTTAAGGTGAATATGTTATGCATCATGGCCTAATATTGTAAAACCCAAATCAAATTTAGATTCTAAAACTATTGCATGAATTTTTACATAATTTAAAAAACCAATATACTAAAGTTATTGGTTCACATTTTGGTATGATTTGGGTTATTAAACCACTAAATATTTCCAATTTTTTAGTTTGGACTTGATCATCTAATCTCATTAGGTTAAAAGTATCATTGGGTTTCACAGTTGAGCTAATCTCAACATCTATGTGGTAACTCACTTTTGCTCTAAAGTTGGAGGCATGTTCCTTCCAATTTATCTCTTTCCTTATCTCTTTAGATATATAAACTTTAAAATAATTATCTATATTTATCCTAATATCAGTTTTATATCTTTGAAATGATATAATTTTTGAAAAAAAACTTGACAATAAAAAAGATGGTTACATCGACACACAAGTGTACTCCTAAACCTTATTCTTTCAATTTTAATCTATTTCAAGTAATTTCAACCAAGATTATATGTAATTATTATACACTATAACATGATCTTGGTTATAGGTCAGTTACCAATAAATAAATCAAACCCAGCTCCAACAAAGCACTCAGATTCAATTCAAGCAAAGATAAGGTGTGTTTACACACCCAAGTAATTATTACTTTAATTTAAACTAGTAATTTCATTACTAGATCAAATGGGGGGATGTATATGATATTTTTTGATTATGTAGAACCTAAATATTACACACTTGTCAAACTTAGACATTGGTTCTTCCTCTTACTTCTACACATGCCTTGCTTTTACAAGATTCACATCTACTTTATCTTGTGCCTATTTACCTATCTCTTTGTTTTAAAAACCTTATATTTATGACACACACATCCCGTTTTCCCAGAAATTATTAAAATGTACTTATCTTAAACCTCTACAAGTTCTTATTTGATGCCTTCTCTCCTTCTCCCTATACACTAATGTTTAGGTCAGATAATAACATCAATGTTACTATCTTGGCTTGATGCAAGTGTTCAATACCCTAAAGTCATTTAATTTGAAAATTTAAAATATTAAAATGGTAAGTCTAAGTTATGTGATGTGATTTATTTCTCAGTATTACTAGTATAAATATAATATCAACCCTCATTCATTCACCACCTACAAAACCTAGTAATCAGACCAAAAGAACACTCAAGAAGAACTCAAAAAGAACTCAAGTTACCAAAATATTTATTATTCTACACTATTATGATATCATTCAAAGGAAAATCCTAGATATAGGTTTTAAGTACTAAAGGAGTAGTCATAAGGTTATATTTTCCAATTTACAAGCTAGGTCACTATTTTACTTGCTTTACACATTGCATGATTCACACACAAGCCAACACATAGGGGAGAACTACATGAGTATGATTTATTATTATAGATTATTAGATATGTAGGTAACACCCTTTGATATTAGGGTCATTATGGGTTACCTTGACACCATGTGACCACTAACTCATTTTTACACAAGGTCACATTAGAGATTCAAAGATACAATTTTATCATTTCACCAAGAGTGATAGTCCATGACCTAGATATGAATCCACCTGAGTGAAGACAAATCCAAACATAGAAGAATTTAAGTGGTCACATCTATATATGACACTAGTGTCAATATCAAATAATAGTATTAACATAACTTTCCCAAGTTTACATAAGTGTCTAGAGAGCCAGAGGCACTATATCCAAAATCTAATGATTGATCTAGAGTATAATTCTTGATTGTTTCTTACTTGTATCATATATAACATTGTATTAATATAAAAGTTAGATAAGTACTTTCTATTATGTCATTTATATATCTAACATAGATGTAATTTCCATTAATAACCTATCTCATTTTAATAAAGTTAGTACATAGTATATCTAATTTTAACACATTAATTGGCCTACTATAGATCTACTATTCAACCTTGTGCCCTATCGTTTCTATATACTTAACCTTAACCACAAAATAGGATCCTTATCCAAATTAGGGTTAAACAATCTTGTGTGAAATGTTTGCATTCATTCCCTTTGTTTTTCTCTCAACACTTGTAATTTATCTATCATTTTGCACTTTTTCTTTTTCTTTTTCTTTGAATGATAGTTATCACCTATGAGTAGACAAACTTGGTAGGTTTTAAGGGTGGGGACTAGAAAAAAAAATTGATACCTTTTATCTTCAACTATGTATGGCATAAAATAATTTAAAGGATATTAGTGGGGGCATAGATCTTGAAAGAGAATTAAAATAAAAATTGGAGAAAGGATTTTATTTATTGTGAAAGAAACACATACACATTATATTTATGTAATAATATATAGTATTAATATGCTATTAGTGTGTGTGTGTGTGTGTGTGTGTGGGTAAATAAATGGGTTTTAAAGGATACCATAACTTAAAATAAATGAATCAAAACAAACTAAGAACACCAAATAATACCAAACTATAAATAGATTCCTACCAAGGAGCCTACAGAAAACCCCACATATCCAACCCAAAATTGACAAGGGACCTTGTAAAACCCATCAAAATAAACATCATAGGATAAAATTAGACTAGATCAACCAACCCTACAATAATTCATGGGCATTCATTTGGTCTTTGTCAACTTTATGGTGACTAAAAAATAAAAATTATTGTTTACCTCCTTATTTTTCATGTTGCCTTTAGTTATTTTACATGGAACTTCCATGCTAACAGCCTTTGGTGCATTCTTAGTAGCCTCTTTATGTTTATCCACTTTTTAATTCTTTTTATTATAAATAACCTCCTTGCACTTCTCATATATTATTATTATTATTATTATTATTATTATTATTATTATTATTATTATTATTATTATTATTATTATTATTATTATTATTATTATTATTATTATTATTATTATTATTATTATTATTATTATTATTATTACATCTCATATTCCTCTTTGAGTGCAACTTCAAGCTCAGGGTTTAGCATGATGACTGTATTTTTCCAAACTTCACCACCCTTACTACCAACACCATCCTTAGTCAAGATAACCTCTCTAATAGATTTAATTTAATTTATAATATCACTAATATCCTATGTAAGAGGATTCAATCTCACCTCCATCACCTTTAACTTGTCCTTTGAATTATTTCTATACCACTCTTATGTAATCCGTTTCTCTCCTTACTCAGCCTCCTTTCCATAAATTTTCTATATTATATATTAATATAATAGTATACCATTTATTTCTTTATAATTACTTCAATTATTCATAAAATAAAGGTTTATTAACCATAAATTTAAATATATAAAATCTATTTGAGCTCAATTTGGCCCAAAAAACATCACTTATTACACCAATTATCTAATTAGTTGTATCTGTGATAAAAATAAGGATAATTTATCCCCCCAATAAAATATTATAGTCATAGTTAGATTGAAGGGACTCAAATTACCCCAAATTTCCTCCATGATTGAGGTAATAAACTACTTTATTTCATTATATGATGTAATTGGGGTTGATTAATGCCCAAATCACATCTTATATAATTGAAATCATGTTTACACATGGTTTAATTATCCACAAATCACATTTTATACTTGAAATTACATTTAATGGGTTCATATTGGACCTAATTACATCTATGATTGCATTTATGATAAAATTAGGGTCAATTAAGCCATATATTACATCATATATAATTGATTGTGCCATAAATTAGGTTTATGGGGTTCAACCAAATCATATATGTATTTACATGAATTGACTAATTACATCAATTCATGATAGAATTAGAGATAATTTAACCCTAAATCATGTCTTACTCTTGAATTTAGGTTAAGAGGGTTAAAATTAGCCTAAATTGTCTCCTTTATTGAATGAATTGACTATTTGGTTCATTATATAATGACATTGGCGTCAATTTAACTCCAAATCACATGATACACAATTGAAACTAGGTTTACATGGCACAATGTTTCCATAATCATGTCATTGATTACACCAATTAATTAATTGGCTTAATCTATGATGAAATCAAAGCTAATTGAACTTTGAATCACATTGAATAGTCATAATTAGGTTAAATAAGCTCATATTGACCCTAATTTCCTCCATGATTGAACTAATGGACTATTTCATTCATTATGTGATGAAATTAGAGTTGATTGAGGCCAATGTCACATCCTATTCATTAAAAATTACTTTTATCATTGAACCAAATGATTCTTTGATTAATTATCTAATGAAATTGGGTTCAATTGAAAATGGAATCACATTTTATAGTTGTAGTTAGGTTGAATGGGTTCAAATTGGCCCTGATTACCTTCATAAATGAACCAATGGACTATTAGTTTATTTTTTATGATATTGGGGTTAAACGAGCCCTAAATTATATCATATAATAAAAACTAAGATCACAAGGTTTGATTTCATCCAAATTATATGACTGATTGTAGAAATTGATTAATTGTCTCAATATTTGAAAACATCTAAGTTAATTTAGTTCTAAATCACATCTTATACTCAAAATTAGTTTCAATGGGTTTAGATTGGTCGTAGTTACCTTTGTGATTACATTTGTGATAAAATTAGGGTTGATTAAGCCATATATTACATCCTATAAAATTCATTCAACCATAAATTAGGTTCATTAGGTTTAATTTGGACCAAATCACATCTCTAATTACACCAATGAACTAATTGGATTATTTCATGACATAATCAGACCTAATTTAACCCTAAATCATGTCTAAATCTCACATTTAGGTTGAAGTGGCTCAAATTAGCCTTAAGTACCTCCTTAATTGAATGAATCAACTATTTAGTTCATTATGTGATGAAATTGGGTTCAATTAAACTCTAAATCATATCATATAAAACTGAAACAACTTTCACATGGTTTAATGTTTCCAAACTTATGTCACTAATTGCACTAATTACCTAATTAGATCAATCTATGATGAAATCATAGCCAATTTAGCCTCAAATTACATTATATTATCATAATTAGGTTTAAGGGCTCATATTTACCTTAATTGCCTCCATGATTAAACCAATCAACTATTTCATTCATTATGTTATGACATTAGAGTTGATTGAGGCTCAAATCACATCCTATACAGTGAAAATATCTTGTCATTAAACCAAATGATGTTTTGCTTCATTCTATAATAAAATTGGGGTCAATTGAGACCTAAATGACATTTTATAGTCACAATTAGACTGAAGGGGGTCAAATTGGCCCCAATTACCTTTTTTATTGAGCCAATATAATATTTGGTTAATTTTTTTATGACACTAGAGTTGATTGAGCCCCAAATTAAATCATATATAGTCAAAATTAGGTGATCAAGGTTTAATTTCATCCAAATTATATCACTATTTATATAAATTGACTAATTATCTCAATATTTCAATAAATATGAGTTGAGTTAGTGCCAAATGACATTATATACTCACATTTATGTTCAATTCACTTAGATTATCCCCAATTACCTTTATAATTATATTTGTGATAAAATTAGCATTAATTAAGCCATATATTACATCATATAAAATCAATTGAGCCATAAATTAGGTTCATAAGGATCAATTTGGCCTAAATCACACCTCAAATTACACTAATTGACTAATTGGATTAATTCATGATGGAATCAGATTTATTTATTCCTAAATCATGTCTTAATCTTGCAATTAGGTTTAAGGGGATCAAATTGGCCTCAATTAGCTCCTTGATCAAGTCAATTAACTATTTGGTTCATTAGGTGATGGCATTGGGGTCAATTGAACTCTAAATCAGATCATATACAATTTAAATTAGGTTTATGTGGCTCAAATTTTCCAAAACCATGTCACTGATTGCACCAATTGGCTAAGCATTGTCTCAATTTATGATGAAATCATAACCAATTTAGCCTCAAATCACATTGTATAGTCGTAATAAGGTTTAAAGGATTCATATTAACCCTAGTTGCTTCCATGATTAAACTAATTAATTATTTATGAGATGATAATGATGTTGATTGAGGCCCAAATCACATTCTATATAGTCAAAATTGCTTATATCATTCAACCAAAAAATCTTTGCTTCATTATCTAAAAAAATTAGGGATTATTGAGCTTTGATTCACATTTTATAGTCATAATTAGATTGAAGGGGCTCAAATTTTATTCATTTCCTCCTTGATTAAGCAAATAAACTATTTAGTTTGTTTTATTATGACATTGGGGTCAATTAAACCCAAAATTACATCTTATATAGTTAAAATTAGGTTAATAAGATTTAGTTCATCTAAATTATAACATTGATTGTATAAATTTGACTAGTTTGCTCAATATTTCAAGAAATTTGAGTTAATTTAGCCCCAAATCACATCTTGTACTCATAATTACATTAAATGGGTCTAGATTGGCCCTTATAGCTTGTATGATAAAATTAGGGTTAATTAAGCCACATAATACATCTTACACAATTGATTGAGCCATAAATTAGGTTTATGGGGATCAATTTAGCCCAAGTCACATCTCTAATTGCACCAATAAACTAATTGAATTGATTCATGATGAAATCAGAGCTAATTTATTCCCAAATCATGTCTTACTCTTATAGTTAGGTCAAAGGGGCTCAAATTGGCCTTAATTACCTCCCTAATTAAATAAATCAACTATTTGATTCATTATGTGATGACATTGGGGTCAATTAAACTCCAAATCACATCATAAATAATTAAAACTAGGCTTATATGGCTCATTTTTTTAAATTTGTGTCACTGGTTGTAACAATTGACTAATTAGCTCAATCTATGATGAAATTTGATCCACATCCCTTCTTAGGGATAGTGTCTCTCCTCAGGGACCAATCAACATGCACCATGTGTTCAACCAATAATTACCTCGGGTGCTTCAGTGGCTAGCCATTTAGGGGTCTGAAAGAAGACGTAGATCACTCTGGAGCTTTTAGCATGACAACCAGTCCTTCTATTGGTATCATAGCTAGGTCTTGAGGTTGAGTCCCATGGAAGCTGGTGGGCATGATCCACATCCCTTCTCAAGGATATGTCTCCTCACTGAGGTGATCATCACACACCATGTGTCTAACCAGGAATCACCTTGGGTGCTTCGTGACTAGCCATATAGGGGTCTGAAAGAGGACCTAGATCACTCTAGAGCTTTTAGCCTGATGGAAAATCCTTCTATTGGTATCAGAGCTAGGTCTTGAGGTCGAGTCCTATAGAATTTGGTGGGCCTAATCCACATCCCTTCTTAGGGATAACATCTCTCCTCAGGGACCAATCAGTGCTCACCACGTGTCTAACCAAGAATCACCTCAGGTGCTTCAGTGGCTAGCCATATAGGGGTCTCAAAGAGGACCCAGATCACTCCAAAGCTTTTAGCATGATGGCCAATCCTTCTATTAATAAAGGATTGGTTGTCACACCAAAAGCTTTAGAGTGATTTGGATCCTCTTCCAGATCCCTATATGGCCAACCAAAAAGCACTTGAGGTGATACCTAGTCAGACATATGGCATGTGATGATCACCTCAACAGGGAGACATATCCCTGAGAAGGGATGTGGATCATGCCCACCAAATTTTGTGGGTCTTGACCTTGAGACCTAGCTATGATACCAATAGAAGGACTAACCATCATGCCAAAAGCTCTGAAGTGATCTGGGTCCTCTTCTAGACCCCTATATGGCTAGCCACCAAAGCACCTAAGGTGATTCCCAGCTAGACACATGGCAAGTGTTGATTGGTCCCTAAGGAGAGATGTTATCCTTGAGAAGGGATGTGGATCAGGCCCACTAGCTTTCGTGGGACTCAATCTTGAGACCTAGCTCTGATACCAATAGAAGGACTAGCCATCATGCCAAAAGCTATAGAGTGATCTAGGTCCTCTTTCAGACCACTATATGGCTAGTCACAAAGCACCTGAGGTGATTCTTAGTCAGACACGTGGTGTGTGATGATCACCTCAATGGGGAGACATATCCCTAAGAAGGGATATGGATCATGAATAGAAGGACTAGCCATCACACCAAAAGCTTTGAAGTGATCTGGGTCCTCTTTTAGACCCCTATATGGCTAATCATGAAGCACTCAAGGTGATTCCTAGTTGGACACATGGCGTGTGATGATCACCTCAGTGGGGAGATGTATCCCTGAGAAGGGATGTGGATCATGCCCACCAGCTTCCATAGGTATCGACCTCGAGACCTAGCTCTGATACCAATTGAAGGACTGGCCGTCATGCCAAAAGCTTTGGAGTGATCTGGGTCCTCTTCCAAACCCTTATATGGCCAATCACGAAGCACTCAAGGTAATTCTCAGTCAGACACGTGGTGTGTGATGATCACTCAGTGGGGAGATGTATCCCTGAGAAGGGATGCAGATCAAAATTAGAGCTAATTTATCCTCAAATCATATTTTATAGTCATAGATAGGTTTAAAGGGATCATATTAATGCTAATTTCTTTCATGATTAAACCAATCAACTATTTTGTTCATTATGTGATGAAATTGGAGTTGATTTAGGCCCAAATCACATCTTATATAGTCAAAATTTAATTGTTCATTGAACCAAATGGCTTTTTACTTCATTATCTAATGAAATTGGGGCCGATTGAGCCCTAAATCACATTTTATTATCACAGTTAGGTTTAATGGACTCAAATTGGCCCTAATTACCTTCATGATTGAACCAATAGATTATTTGGTTTATTCTATTATCACATTGGGGTCAATTGAGCCATAAATTATATCTTATATAGTCAAACCTAGGTTCATATGGCTCAAATTTGAATAGATTACATCAATGATTGGACCAATTGACTCATTTGGTCAAAATGTCAAGAAATATGAGCTAATTTATCCATAATTCACATATTATAGTTTTATTTAGGTTTAAAAGGTTCAAATTGTCCCTAATACCTGTACCATTGAAACAATCATCTCTTCAGTTCATTTTGTCATGAAAATGGGGTTGGTTGAGTCCTAAATCACATTATATATAGTCAAAATTAGGTAAATGGGCTCAAATTAACCCAAATTGCATCACTATATTCATTATGTCATCCATATGGTAGTATTTATATTGACACACACCACTTTTATAATAAAAAACAAAAAACAAAAAATGTGAATAGATACATACATAAACATAAACACATATACATATATCCTTTTAATTTAGTTGTGTTATCTTAATTAAATGTGTATGTGTTATTATGCATACTATTTATAAGACATATGATTAATTTTGTGTACAAGACATCTTATGTGTAATTTTAAAAACATTTATTTTGGCTAAGAAATGGCTTGGATTCCCTTGCTTAAGGTTTAGACCTATAATTACATAGTGTAATCCATGTTTTTAAATAAAACATAATAAAATCCAACTTTTTCTATCATAAACACTATGAATTCCATTGAGACAATTCTTAAAATTAACACTACGATGTCGAGCACACTCTCCTCTTTCCAAATATATGATTTTTTTTACTATTTTAAGGTTTCCATCTATGTTGATTTCTAACTATGTGTATTTTATGATGATATATGTTGAAACTATACATTTATATATGTGTTAGTGTATTTTGTTTCATTGATCCAAATTCAAAAATAAATATACGGTCATAAGCTAGAACTAGTTATGTACACATTAAAAAAAACTATTTTTTCATTATTTTGGAGGTAGATAGGGGGCCTACACTACCAAATATCCATTTTTTCTATATTTAAGGATTTATTTACTTGTAAAATTAATGAAAAATGTTCAATATTTTTTAAAAAAATATGGATTACAAACTATATTATCTTATCTAAATTTCCAACAAAGGGTATAAAATAATATTAAATGATGCTAAAAAAAAGAGGGGCTAAACAACCAATTGTCTACTCTTTTTTTATAAAAAATATGAGTTCTTCTTTGAATTTTATAGTTTTGACGTACTTATACTTCACCATTTTTATAAAAAAATAAAGTTTTATAAGCTAGACTCAAAATTCTACAATTCATGTTTGAATATCATATTCAAATTTTGAGTGTATCCATATCAAATAATATATAATATTTTATATTTTTCATTTTTCATTAAAAAACATGTCCACAGGAAGGCCCCTTTTTGTCCCCCAATTTTGTGTACTTACCCTAGTGTTTTTTTACCTACTTCCTCTAGTTTTGTAGGTATATTTTTCCTAGTGCAACACTCTTTATTATAATGACTACTAAAGTTATGAATTGAACACCACTTACTAGTCTTGGACTATTTATTCTAATTACTTAAAGATTTTTATTTATTTTATGGAGTGTACTTTATGCTATTCACTAGTTTATAATTTCACTTATAATATAGATGATTAATTGGTCTCAAACTTGGAATATTTTATCTTAGTCTTGTCCTTGGCCTTGGCCTTTGCTTCAATCATGTAATAAAAATTATATAATTATTTGATTGAAAAGATATGTAGGACATACATTTCTAAATGGATATGTGGTCTAAAAAATAACTTATATTTTAAGAAGGGGATTTTTTTGAATCCTTAATACTAAGGATGGACACCAAAGTATGAAATGTATCTATGTATTTATGCATATATTCTTCTTTGCCTTCGCACAACTAAGATAAATTGATGTACTAGTAATCATAGTTGCCAATAGGGTAATAGATTGTTTTAAGTGTTTCTACAAAACCATTCCATGGTATATATATGTGTCTAAGTTAAGTCCATCTTAAAAATTTCATGTGGGGTGTAATATTTTTCCCAACATATAATAATTGATAAATAAGATTTTAGAAGAGATAATGTACTCTTTTTTTGGTAAGAGAATTTATTAACCATGTAATATAAAAACATTAGGTTAATCTAGCTATCCAGTGCATCTACATATAATTATACTTAAAACATAGGGATTCATATAATGACTTATACCTTAAATGGAATTTAATCACCAAAACTACCAATGATAATGAGAGGTATTGGAAAGAATATTTTACTTAATAAGTAGTGAGAAAGGATCAACTATACTTTCTCATTCACATGCATAATGTTTTTACAAATATTCCTATTATATTTTAAATGCATCCTCTATCATATTTTGGAATATTTATAAATTTGGCATCATTGACTATTTATTTCCCATTTTAGGACGTTAATGAACTTATGATGAAATATTGTGAGTATCGATCCCAAAATTCATATAATCATACCTCAAATGAATGGGAATTCAAATAGGGATACATTTCATATGCACCATGATACCACTCAAAAATTATATGAGATATGTAAGCTCTAAGACCATTGATCTAAGGCTCAAGAGGAGACTGATGGATAACATAATTAATTGTATTCAATATGGTTATGAATGGAATCAAATTGTAAATGACATAGGATATGAATGTACAACACATTAAATAATAAGGAAATTAAATAATATGATGAAAACCAATGTATAAGTGTAATAATTTTTTATTATTATTCTAAGTTTTGTATAATATATGAGATATTAAATATATATTTTCTATTTACTCCCTAAATTAATTATTATCTATGTAACCAACTACAAATAATGGAAGTGTATACTTATAGGCATACATACATACATAATTATATATGTACGGATATATATATATATATATATATATATATATATATATATATATATATATATATATATATATAAACATACATACATGCATAGTCTATATATATAGGCATATATACATACATATTTATGTATGTACAAATGCCTATATATAGACTATGTATGTATTTATGTATATTTATATATAATGGATGGAGATGAAGCATTGGTTAAACTATTACAAGAGTTGGTAGCAATTTTTTCATAATCAATGAATGTTATGATGTCATTAATTGCCATATTGATGAGTTGTGGTATACATAAATGAAACTACAAGATATGTATGGTAACAAAAAATCTAAGTTAGATCTTAAAAATTGTCATGTAGGTGAGGAACCTAATGTCAGTACTTATGACATTAGTGTAAGGCTAGATATGCAACAATTATAAACTATAGTAATATATTCTAACCAAAGTCCTCCTATATCAATTCCATCCCTTTTCTTCTATGTATTTATCCTGAATCCATAATATATATCTATTGAGTTGACCCACTTTTTCCATTATTTGAAATTAAAACACATTAAACACATTTAATTTGGATAGAAAATCATGAGTCTATAACTTGGTATTTTTAACATTTTTAATTTATTCCCATAAAGTGTCTACCAAAATTCCATATTATTCACCCCTATTTTGATGAAGTCTATTATAATTATTTTTTAATTCCTTATTTTTAACATTAATAGTTTTATTATATTTTATAATATATTTGTTATCTTCAAAGGCCTTCTTTGAATCATCTTTAATATTTGATCTATTTCATGAGTATTTGAGGTTTCCTTTGATGGTTAGTAAGGGGATACAAGAATACTATCTTATATTTCATTAGAAACAAATTTGTATTGAGAGATTGGGAGTGCCAATGGTGTTATCTTCATTCCATACCTTTGACTCATTATTGTTTCCAACTCATCCTAATTTCCTATTTTCATTAAATTTTCCTTCTCAATTCTAGAGTCTATCTCCTTAATATAATTTTATGTTCTAAATTTATTTTAAAATTTTCCTTTAAGTACTTAACATTAATGTAATTGTAACCTACATAATCCATTCTACTTTGGAAAAATATTCTACTTCTATGTCTTCAAACCTTCGTATGGTCAATTTTCCCATTAAAAATTTGGGAGTGAGATGATTTATTGGTTTAACATGAGATGGGGATGTGTTCTATGCAACCATAATTTTATTATCAATATTAAAATCTAATTTATGAAAGTACATTTCAATTTGTTCATATTTGACATTGTACCCAAAGACATTGGTTGTATCATAATATTTCATCATTTTATATAGAATCATTACTTTTGCAATGTCCCACCCATGTAGTAATAATTTAAATCACCCAAAAGTGGTATTTAAGTTCTAAGAGTGCTACTTGAGACTACCTATTCCTATATTATCCCTAGACATATCCTAGAGCCTATTATCTCACTTATCCAGCCTTTGTGTGGGCCATATGTATCCTTAGTTAGTCTAAAAGTATTACCAAACCCTCATTTCTTGATCTTGGCCCTTCATGCCTAGTGTTTTTCCATTTGGACACTAGCACTATAATAAGGACACTAGGACCACATGGAATTAGTGTCCAAAAATTGGCACTAATGTCAATTGCCTTAACTTCCCTAATAAATATATTTTCAAAAATTAAAGCCTCTTAAGGTCAGCCTAGACATCTTTTATCACCCACACAAGTAACAAAATGGTATAAATATATTAATTTTATCCTCATAATGACTAGATAGAGATAATATGAAAAATAAACATTTAAACATTAAAATTTTTTGAGTACAATTAAGACCATCAATCCTTATTTTGACCTAATTCTATATAATATTATCTATAATATCCCTAAGCTTAGATTTTCTAGATTTATAGTCTAAAGGAAATTTAAGACACTCAAGGACACTATCATACTAGCATAAATTAAAATTGCATCAACACTTAGGTTGGGAAAAATACATTAGGATTGATCCCTACTCAAAGTATTAGTATGTATGAAAATCTCTTCACAATAGGGTGTTGAGGATATCCATCCTATCCTACCAATAAACACACTTTTCAGCTCATTCCCTAGTTGTATAGAACATTAGGGTTTATAAAATGAATCAATCATTATAGGCACAATAAAAGCTCCCAAAATTTATGTGCATAGGAATAGAAACCATAGATCTAGACACATGTATACCTATAAGTTTGAAATAATCCTACACAAAGGACACTACCACCAATATCAAGACACTACCACCACTTCACCAATAATGGCACTACTATCCAATTATAGCTTTACTATAAAGGAGGGTTTCTAATATAGGGTTCTAGTTTATGATACTTAGACAACTTCCATCTCAATTTCCATCACTCAAATCATTTACATCAGGTGTTTTCTAGCTAAGTCTTTATTTACACTATTTATTACTATTTTTAGAAAAGTCAAAGCTAGTCAATTATATAAAAAATTAGTGGTTGTATTTAATCCATATTATTTCCCTAATTCAGTCTACTTAGGCCTTTAGTCAAACATAGGATTTACATGTGTTAAGTCCTAAAAGGTTATAACATTTCGTAAACTTGACTTACTTTGAACATTGTTCAAACCCTAACCCTATATGTTCTTAGGGTTTGTATCCTTGTTTTTCCTATTTTAATTAGCTTATTTAAGTTTTTTAGATTCATAAATTCTATTTTAGTATATCTATTTTAATTTGTTTACTATATGCCATCTAAAAATCCTATCTCTATTCCATTAAGAAGTGTTAGGTAGGTGGTAATCCTTTAGAGCATATTCAAATTCTCATTATTCAAGATTATACCATTGATAAGTGACCTATTGTAATTCATGTTGTTGATCCTTCACACCTTAATTATGTGGACTTTAATGATAATACATCTGAAGATGAATAATGTAATCAAGAACAATATGATACAGAAATTATAAATCAGGCAACTTTCCCTCCATTTAACAATGAAAACATAATGTTTAATAAGAATGAGATCCTAAAAACCTTCAAAGATACAATTTAGGAACAACCACTTGATCATGCACAAATTTTACAAGCCACTATGAAAATTAAGAATAAATCAAATAATGGTAAATCTTCAACTCCCCCAGCTAATAACATTGTTACACTTATAGTGGGACCAACTCAACTAGCACAACCAACAATTATAATTCAACAACCTTTATTGATAAATACACCTCTCATTTCTAGTTCCTCCACTCTAGATGTACAATCCCTTATGCATGAGGTTCATACGTTATAGGCTAAGGTGTTACATCTTGAGAAAGGATACACTAGGCCATCACATTCCTTGGATTCTGATGTTCTCTTACATACACCTTTGGAACAACACGTAGCAGCAACTCCCTTTCCATCCATATTTGTGGAACCTAGACTTACATTATATGATGTTAAGGGTGACTTAGAGCACCATATCTAAGATTTTCATGCATGTTTGGAATATGTTTCCAATGATTATCTTATCACAAAGTTTTTTTCATGTAGTTTAAAGGATTAGGCCTTACATTTGTTTTATGTCTTACCAAATCCATCTATCACAACATTAAATCCTTTGGAAAACATGTATTATCATACTTATCCATAAATATTGATGACAAGATCTCATATGCTCAAATTACATAGTTGAAACAAAACTCAAATGAACCTATTGCATAGTATGTCTTATGATACAAAACTATATTAGCTAAATTAACTAACCCCATGGAAGACATAGATCTTTAGGAAATCTTAAAATAGAGTATTTTATGATAATTACATGAAGTTATCTTATTTATAAAGTTTCCAACATTCACATATTTGTTCCACATAATAAAATAAAGAGAACTAAAGCTTCTATCAATGCAAAAACTAAAATATACCAATGGATCAGAATCATCTACTAAGAGTTCAAGTAAGAATTCATACAAGGTAAGGGCCATCAATAATAAGAGTAATCAAAATACCATAGTTAACACAAGTTTGGATCCATATTCTTGTTTGGATTTATCTACTCTATAACACTAAATATTGACCAACATTTTAGAATCACCCATATGATTTTTACATTAGCTATTGGAATGCAATGTCATATCTCTACCTCCCATAAAAAAGGTTGATATGACACAAAATCTTCTAAAATACATTATGATTCTAATGAATTAAGTGAGTTTTTTAGGGCACCAAGCCATACATTCAATATATTTATAATCCTACAACATAAGATACAAGATTTGAATGAGGATAACATTATTAATATGGTCACACCTATAGAAACACCAAAAGTACAACAAAAAAAAGTTGAGGAATTAAATATATTCTTAGATTTGTTTCCAAAGCACACTTTAAATGAGGTAGGGATCACTTTAGATGTTCACTACACATATCAGGGACATCCAACACCAACTTCATATCATACTATTATAGAGGAGGCACACCCATTAAACAATATCATTGGTATGTACCACACCATAGTTCCAATTAGGCTATTCATAAAATTTTTAGACCAGGAGATTGTTGATGATGATACAAATTTACATGCACTCTTTATATGAGCCTACATAGATCGTCATCCTATTGAGAGTGTTATGGTTGACAATGGGTCAAGCATTGACATGTGTAGTATGACTCTTTTATAACATTAGGGTATTTTGAGAAGGATATAATCCCCTAGATATAATTATCAATGGTTTTAGTGGTCATGTTTAGAGCTCCATCAAGGAGATTATGCTTCCATTATAGGTTAGACCAACACATGCAACCACTCAATTCTTAGTATTACCTAGTGTAGGCATGTTTGATATGTTATTAGGTAGGTTATGGCTAAAGAAGCTATAATCCATCCCATCCAAAATCCACAAATTCTTGAAATACATACATGCAAATTAGGCGGTAAAAGTTGAGGGCCTTTCATATGAGTATCCTCTACCTATTATATAAATAGTTATACCATAGTTACCATATATAAAAAAAATTATCATTTACAACTTAGAACATTATTTTTATTAACATACCATAGAATTAAGTAGATCCACTAGCATAGATGAGGTCTGCTCCTATAGTATTAACACATACACATACTTTCCCATGGATACCATTATTAGAGAGAACCCTACATTAGAGGTATGTCATAGATTCTAGAGGACCTTCCTAAAATCACTTTTTTATATCAATATTATTGGGTTCTTAATATAGGGAACCTATGTCACCTATAGATTATTCTACTAGTTATGTTCCTAAGACTCAAATAATTCATAGGACCCCACAGTCAGCACCATAAATGTATAACACCACTACACATGTAGATACATATACAAATATAGATCACTTAGTACAATAGAATATGGGATCATAGTTTCCTTCACACAATATACATGATCACAATTCACTTATTTGACATAGATCATAGTGATATTTAGTCTCACATGAGACTCATTGGCTAGTATGGTTCCTCCCTTATTGTGCATACTTTCCCTCTCTCTTACTCCTACATAGCTCATTTTCATATTTCTCGTACATAGTTTATTTATAAAAAAATACAAAAAAAAACAATATTTCAAAAACACAAAAATTCAAATAATTACATAGAAAGCATAAAATTTATAAATTGTATGTTTTTTTATGTTTACATTTCTTATGTTTTATAGACACTACATATATTATCTATCTTAGTATAGTTGGTTTTATCATACATACATGTTTCACTTATTCTTGTTGAGTGCTTACAAATTGCTTATAGGATTTCATCCATTACACTGATCCAAACTTGTTATTATCTACACACTGGGGGCATATACACTGATTCAT